>JANEYF010000413.1:0-248615 GCA_029963845.1 Rhamnusium bicolor
TGTAAGCATAAACTTAAAAATCTGTAAAAATGTTCAATCATGAAAAAATTAGTTTAAATTAAATGTTTATTTACGGCGGATGTACGATCGGTCTGAGGAATAATACAAAGCATAAATATCATTGTATAAACAGCTAGATAAATTCCATATAGCAGTTTATTTAAGAGTATGTTAAAAAATGGTAACAAGGAAATTACAGAAATGAATTAGAGTTTAGATTTTCTTACCCCCAGTATTTTTAACATTTTCAAGGAACTTTTAACAATAAGGGATTTTTTAGTGATAAGAAAATTTAATGCAAACAAAATATAAATTATAAATATCAAACAGCAATCCTATAGTTTAAATAAAAATTAGGTTTAATGGCTATTATATTTATATATCGATTTATGTTTTGCTGTAACTTCTGGTGATACATTTTCTTGTCACTAAAACTTTTTTTAAGTTAAAGGTCCCTTTAAAATCTTGATAATACTGGGGGTTAGTTAATATTTTTAAACTATGTACAGAGTGATCATTTTTCATTACATGATTTTTCATGTAGGAAAAAAAATTACAAAACTCTACTATGTATTTTTTCTGAAGAATCCGAATTCGAAAAGAAAAAAAAACATTTGGACGTGAAGTAAAAAGTTATCGTAAACAAACTGAAAAATACTAAATTTGACTGTATTAATGCGAAAATGAAGATGTGACATTTCACTGATTATAAATATAATATATCAAATACATGTTTTTCACTTCCGGTTTCTCCTGAAATTACCTCAGCTTTCTATTTTAAGTGATACATCCTGTATATTTAGCTCAGTTTAAGGTCTTTCTGAATTATGCAATATCCAATATATTATCATTATCTTTCAAATTCGATATTATATGGGGGTGTCAATTTAAAAGAATGCAAACATATGTTTGAAAACAAATAAAAGCATTTAAACAAATCATTTATATCAAAAACTAAAGTAATTCTATATACCGGGTGCCTACGATATTACTAGCTAGCCTATAACTTCCTTGTAAAAAAAGATATCGATTTCAAATTTTGGGATGTTGTATGGTTGAATACGGTGCATAGTTTGATTGCTTCTCGATCTGATTTTCATTTTCGGTTTAAACGGAAACAGTATAAAATTTGTTATTTTTAATAGAACACCCTGTATGTTATTCGAAATTTAGATTGCCTAGGAAATTGTAGGTCCAAAACATGTAGCATACCCTATATCTATCATTCACAGTTTTCGAGAAAATGGCGGTTGAAAATGTTATATCAATCATAAATTATTTCATTTTCACATAAAACAAATAAATATATGAACAAATCTGTTACGGTTATTTAAGTTTTTTTGGTGAGTAAAATTTGATAAAGTCATAAAAATTTCATTTCCGGCTGAACCGGAAGTACTACGAAAAGTGATTTTCAGGCTCAAATTACTTCGATATTTTTAATGGAACACCCTGTATTGAACCTTAAATTTACATTCTCCTAACCTTTCTGGATATTTTTTGTTTCTGATGTCCTCTGTCTAAACCCAATAGTTTATGAGATATCGGCGACTGAATGTTCACCTGCACTGTCACAAAGGCTACACAATAAAATGATGATGTTTAAACAGAACTTTCTTTCAAGAGGGCTGTGTAAAACAAAAAGAACTATTTACCGATTTTCATTTAGATTTTGACAGTACTGCTGCATTATTTAAAAGTTTCTCTCGACAGTTGTCATTTAATTTTTGTAAGTGTTTAAGTGTTATCTGGTTGTTAAAAATGGCTGTGTTTAGGCACGAGCATCAAATTGATGTTATTAGTATATGGAGAGGTAAGAAAAAACCAAAGGGAAGCTAGAGCATTGTATGGTCGACGTTATCCAACGCGACCAACCTCTTGTGCACAATATTTTCCATGGTTGGAAGAACATTTAAAATGGGAAAATGATAATGAACATGAGAACACATTTTTATTGTAAATGAGGAGGCAGAGATAAACACACTGGCCTGTGTTGATCCAACAAGTTCTACAAGGCAAATTGTCAGTGGTATCGGGATATCTCCCGAAAGCGTTAGAAAGATTCTACATAAACATAAGTACAAATCTTTTAAGTACCAAATTCATCAGCATCTTTACGAGGGAGATTATCAACGAAGATTGAATTTTTGCAACTGATATTTAGAACCTGAGCGTCATCAGCCAAATATAAAAGTATGCATTTTATTTGCGGACGAATCTCGATTTACCAACATGGGAATGTTTAATATGAGATATTGGGCAACTGAAAATAACCATCTATCTAGAGAAGAGGCTTTCCAAGAAAGATTCAGCATCAACGTTTGGCTGGGCGTTATAGGAACACGCATTGTAGGACCAATATTTTTTGATGGACCTTTAAACGGGGCCCGATACCTACATTTTCTACACAACGAAATTCAAAATTTTACCTGTGCAGCATGAACATGTCTTCTATCAGCAAGATGGGGCACCGCCCCATAACGCCCGAGTAGTCACCGACTATTGAAACTTTTAATAATCGCTGGATACCAATGATCCTATACGGTGGCCGGCGAGATCCCCAGACCTTACACATTTGGATTTATTTTTACTGGGCCCATAACAAGGAAAAGGTGTATAAGACACAACCACATAACATAGGAGACCATAGAAATAGAGCATGTGATAAACTCTATTACTCCAATTACGATGGAAATTTAAAGAAAGGACTAATTCTTGCCGAGAAGTCAACGGTGTACATTTTGAACATTTAAATTATGGTTAAAATAAATTATATCTACCTATTACTATTAGTGTTTCATTTTTGATACTTATTTCATTTTTCTGCTTTGAGGAGATTTGTGACATATTAGTGCAGGTGAACATTCAGTTGCCGATATTTCATAAACTGTTAGGTTTAGACAGGGCACATAAACAAAAAATATCCAAGAAGGTTAGTAGAATGTAAATTTAAGGTTCAATACAAGGTGTTCCATTAAAAATATCGAAGTAATTTGAGCCTGAAAATCACTTTTCGTAGTACTTCCGGTTCAGCCGGAATTGAAATTTGTATGACTATCAAATTTTACTCACCAAAATACTTAAATAACCGTAACAGATTTGTTCCTACATTCATTTGTTTTATGTGAAAATGAAATAATTTATGATTGATATAACATTTTCAACCGCCATTTTCTCGAAAACTGTTAAAGATAGATATAGGGTATGCTACAAGTTTTGGATCTACAATTTCCTGGGCAATTTAAATTTCGAATAATATACAGGGTGTTTCATTAAAAATAACAAATTTTATATTGTTTTCGGTTAAACCGGAAATGAAAATCAGATCTTGAAGCAATCAAACTGTGCACCGTATTCAACCATACAACATCCCAAAATTTGAAATCGATAATTTTTTTTACAAGGAAGTTATAGGCTGGCTAGTAACATCGTAGGCACCCGGTATACAGGGTGGAGCAATAGTGCGTCCGACTTCGATATGTTAACTTCTATGATAACTAGAAACTTGATTTAAAAACATAAATAAACTAGACAAAAAAGTCTATACCCGGAATTGTTTTCGAATATACAGGGTGAGCCAAGACGATTCTACAGGGTCAATTAACTTTTTTTTTAAATGGATTGCCATGTTTATCAGAACATTGTTTGAAACCTCTTTGTGGCCTCAATCCACTCCTGTATTATTATTGACTCTCCCTCAACCACTTGGATGTAATGATTTTTTTCATTGTTGAAATTATGCCATTTACACGTGTATGTTAAAAAAATCACTACAGTCACAATCGATTTTAAGAGTACCAGTTATGAGACATGTGTGATGACACAGCCATTTGCACTTCCTAAAAGTATACAGAGTGGCTACAAATAATTTTTAAATTTACAACTATTTGAACTGAATTTTCTCAAGTTTTTCAAATGGAACACCCTGTATATTTTTAGACAATGTGATGTAGAATTGAAAAACGAACATTTTTTGTACGTACATCCCTATGGTTATTTGTAACCATTTTCGATTTATTGAACAATAACTGCAAAATTCAGCAATAAAAATTAAAAAGTTTTTTTTTCTGTAATTCAAGAAGAAATTATAAAAAGTGCTCCACATATTGCCCATTTTGATTGATATACATTTCTATGCGTCTTATGGGCATCATGTAATACGCTTCTTATAATAACTTCTCTTGAATTATTGAAAAAAACCCTCATTTTGAATTTTTATTGCCGAATCTTGCAGTTATTGTTCAATAAATTGAAAATGGTCACAAATAGCCATAGGAATGTACGTACAAAAAAATGTTCGTTTTTCAATTCTACATCACAGCGTCCAAAAAAATTTAGAAAATTCAGTTCAAAAAGTTGTAAGTTTAAAAAATCCTTTTTGGCCACCCTGCATACTTTTAGAAAGTGAAAATGGCTGAGTGTCATCACACATAATTCTTATAACTGGTACTAACATATTTTTTCTTAAAATTGATAGTTGTGATTGTAGTGACATTTTAAATGTACACGTGTAAATGGTATAATATCAACAAAAAAAATCATTACATCCAAGTGGTTGAGAGAAAGTCAATAATAATACAGGAGTGAAAGGAGATCACAAAAAGATTTCAAAAAAATGTTCTGATATACATGGCATTTCATTTAAAAAAATGTTACTTGATCTTGTAGAATCGTCTTGGCTCACCCTGTATAATCGGAAATAATGTCCGGTTATAGACTTCTTTATCTAGTTTACTTATGTTTTAAATCATGTTTCTAGCTATCATAGAGCTCGAGATATCGAAGTCGGAAGCAATATTGCCCCACCGTGTATATTATATTCACAACAAATAAATGTTCGAAAACATTACCATTTTGCTACAAAGAGAGGCGAAGGCATTTGGTCAAATTTTCTCTGCATCTGGTTAAAATAACGGGATTGTTGCTAATTAAATTTACTCATTCATTTCTTGTTGAATACTTGTAGTATACTTTGCATGTGGCCACTTAAAAAAAAAGGTTTATGAAAATAGATCGTAAAATATCGACATTGACGATATTAAATTAAAATTCAATAAGAAATGAATGAGTAAATTTAAATTTACTCATTTATTTCTTATTGAATTTTAATTTAATATCATCAATGTCGATATTTTACGATCTATTTTCATAAACCTTGTTTTTTTAAGTGGCCACATGCAAAGTATACTAACGGGGTTAGGTCTGAGCTCCTCGACGGTCATATAATTGATCCAACCCTTTCTATCCACAACAGGGTGTACAGCCCATTCACAACTCAGAGTATAAAAAAATTTCACACGTGCGTTATGGATGAAGTAGGTTAATTAACAACCCCATTATTTTAAGCAGATGCAGAGAAAATGTGTTCAAACTTTTCAGCAAAATGGTAATGTTTTCGAACATCTGTTGTAAATAAAATAAACGAATTGTTTAATCGCTTTCATTTGTTTTCACAGATGACTTTGTTTAAAAAAATATATTCGTATTATTTTAAATTTAAACCCCGACATCTTATTATGAAAGATAATGATAATAGATTTTATATTGCTGAATTTAGAACGTAATTTTCTTTAATCTGAGCTTAATATACAGAGTATATCACTTAATATAAAAAAAATGTAATTTCCGCTCAAACCAGATGTGAAAAATATGTATGTGACACACACTTATAATCAGAGGAGTATCACATGTCCATTTCCGCATACAGAGTGTACATTTTTGTATATTTCAGCTTTTCGGCCATAAATTTTTTATTTGACGTTCAATTGTTTTTCTTTTCGAATTCGAATTCCTGTATACATAAATATAGTTTTGGAATTGCCACTTAAAGTAATCACACTGTACCTAGGTATATTTTATGATTCTTAGGTCTATGTCAGGAAGATGATGGACCATATCGTGGAAAATATCTAGGAAAACTCAACTCATACCATCATCAAGTTTCAGGAGATATATACGCTGTTGACGATTGGACATTGCTTTTAACATCTTTTAGTTATGACGGTAATGGGGCTGATACATTCTTTTGGGCTGGAGCAGCCAACCGGCCAGGTCCACAGGGATTTATTGTACCAGATTCAAATGGAAAGTTAGTGGTTTCATATAATTATTAAGTAATTAGACACAGCATATCAAGTAGGTGTTCATATTTTCCATAGCGATAAATTAATGAATTTATCGAAAAATGTGTTTCTTCCGATATACAAAGAAATGGAAATAGCGATTTTTTTATTTCTCTAAAATTAAGGTTTAACCTGTAGGTCGCGTGTACGTGACGTCACAGTTTTTAGACCGTAGGAAAATAAAACGATATCTGTTCGGGTTTTATGGATTGATTTACATTTTTCCACAGAATCATTAAATTTTTTATTTTCATAATATCTGTGTTTTTGTGGACTTGTAGAATTTAAAAACGGGAATATAACCAATTTATTATAATAAATTACAGTGTAACAGTAAGAAATCTCTGATACTGATACTTATAATTAATCTTATTCTTACCTTTGCAACAAATTTTTTTTTGCGGAAAATTTCTTACAAAGGACTTCCTTCACCCAACCACATATAAACTGGGTGTGTGTTACAAGACTCTTGAAAGCCTTAGGCTCTTCAGTGTGTAGGCACCTCGCTCAAGAATTAAATAATTGAATATCCACATGTGCCATATTTGGAAATAAACCAATATTTGTAGTTAAGTCTTTTTCAAAGCATAAGCATATAAACCAATGGCACTTTTTCCATGTAACTATAATATGTACCTCACGGACAATTCCGTAAAATTCAAACTAATCTCTATCTTGAGCACACAAAATTAATGAAATAAACCAATAAGAATTGTTTTAGATGTTAAATAACCCATATTAATTTTTAAAACCACAAAAAAAAAAACCACTTGAACAACATGCTCAGTTGGCAGATCACACAAATTATTTTCCTACGGCCTCAAAAGTTTTGATGTCAACGCACGCGATTTATAAAGGTGTATAGAAAAAACAAATCAGTATAAACTATGCTGCATAACTGTATGAAAATAAATGAAAAAAATCTTAGCTATTAAAAACTCACGATATAGACGACTGTACATCCACTTTGTGGAAGGAACCGCTAATAAATATTCACTAAACAGATTTTCACATAACATTCACAACACCCTGTTATTATTCGCCAGTAACTATCACACATTTATCACTGCGCGCTCAGCACAATGATCCACGTCGTACTGGTTGTTGTATAAAACTGCCTATCTGCCTTTCGATGTTGCACAATACTCACTAATTATCCGATACTTATCACAATTGCTATGACAACGACTGCTTAGTCATCTTGTTTCTTATTGAAATAAATATTTAAACATGTTATGTAATATATTCTTTAATACTTGGTAATTCCAAGGAAAAATTTGTTTGCTTTAAGTTTAAAACTTTGTGTCTAGTGATATTGCTTTAATATGTACTTACCCAATAGTGCATCAAAGTTCAATATCGGCTTGATTAGAAGACTTTGGAAAATTATTTTTTTATAGCAGTGGTATTGCGTTAAAACGTGCACATTTTAAAAATATTTTACATACATGCATATATGCAGGGCTACAGCTGAGCATCTTCGAGGACAGTTCTTTTTAATGGAACACCCTGTATATTTTTACATTTTGGAATTCAGCGTAAAATTAAATTTCTGACGATTTCCAGATTTTTGGTTTTTGATGAGGCGTTGCCGAGTTATTCGAAAAAATATGCAAATTTTGGTCGGAACATGGTTTAACCAATTTATTCACTGTTTGTGAATTACTATTAATTAAGAGGATTTATTTTAAATTATGTAGTCATGTGATGTACTTCAACGACACAATCGCCAAATATTGATTATTATTTTACATTGTATCTTTTTCACTAGTGCTAATTTAGGACATTTCGAAATACATTCTCCAGTTTTTTCAAATGGAACACTCTGTATACACCATTTTCGTTTTATAAATAAATATAGTGTTTATTTTTCAATTAAGAACTTTTTAAATTAAATTTTCTCAATTTTTCAAATGAAACACCCTGTATATTTTTCGACGATGTGATAGAAATGAAAAAACGAACATTTTTTTGTAAGTACTTCCCTATGGCTAATTGCAACCATTTTCGTTTTATAAATAAATAAGTGTCAAATTCAAGAATAAACTTAAAAAAAGAGGTTCCCTCAAATAATTCATTAGAAAAATTTATAATAGGTGTTCGACGTGTTGCCCATTTTGATTGTCACACGTCTTTATGAAATTTTGAAATGAGGCCATTTAGTGGGACCATTTCCATTGAAATGAGTAAATAGTATTTAACCAGTCCTTTACTGTAATGTTTTTTTTGTACATTTTTTTGCTGTTTTCGTTATTCGACAAGCAATAAAACCTCAGTTTGATATAAATTGTCGTGTACAAAGGAGCATTTATCACACTTATCTGTCGTTAGTTACAATTTGTATCGAATTTAAAATATTTGGAATTTTACAATATGAATTTTAATAAAGCGGAACTTGTAGACATGACTTGTTTTGGGCGAGTCAGACAGAAATTGTTTACTTGCCAATAGAATTTATCACCAACGTTATCCTGAAAGAAGGCTTCCTGATGTTAGCAGCTTCCAAAACCTTCTCGATAGATTTCTGGAAACTGGAAATGTCGAATATAAAAAAAGGGAAAGAATAAAACGTTTTGTGAACGAAGAAAATGAGTTTTCTGTGGTGCTGGCAACGGTTGAGAATCCCCATGTTAGTCAAAGAGAAGTGACCTCATTAGTAGGAATAAGTAGACGGTCTGTGGTTCGAATCTTAAAAACAAATAAGTTGCATGCATATCATATTCAAATGCACCAGGAATTATCTGATGACGATTTTCAAAAGCGCCTACAATTTTGTAATTGGGCCAGAGGTAAAATGCAAGTTGATGTCAACTTCTTCAATAATGTTTTATTCACTGATGAGGCAACTTTTCATAAAAATGGATTTGTTAATAGGCACAATTTCCATTATTATGCTTCGGAAAATCCTCAGTTTTTTATGCAAGTTGATAACCAACACAGATGGTCTATAAACGTTTGGGGAGGAATTATTGGAGAAGATATAATAGGGTCACATTTCTTTGATGGTACATTGACTGGAGCTATTTATCTTCATTTTTTGGAAAACTATCTGCCACAATTATTGGTAAATCTCCCTGGAAGAATTCGAAATAGGATGTGGTTTCAGCAAGATGGTGCTCCACCACATTATTTAAATGCAGTTAGAGACCACTTAAATAATACCTACCATCATCAATGGATTGGAAGAAATGGACCCACTAAATGGCCTGCTAGATCCCCAGATCTTACAAAAATGGATTTCTTTTTGTGGGGATACGTGAAGGAAATTGTTTATAGAGACACACCAACAACAGTACAAAATATGAAGGAAAGAATAATAACTGCCTTTAGATCTATCACACCGGCAGTTTTAGGAATGGGAACCTCATTTCAAAAGCGCATAGAGATGTGTGTCAATCAAAATGGCCAGCATGTGGAACATTTATTATAATTTTTTCTACTGAGTTATTTGAAGAAACCTCTTTTTTTAAGTTTATTTTTGAATGTTGTAATTATTGCTCAATAAAACGAAAATGGTTGCAATTAGCCATAGGGAAGTACTTACAAAAAATGTTCGTTTTTCATTTTTACATCACATCGTTGAAAAATATACAGGGTATTCCATTTGAAAAAATTGAGAAAATTCATTTTAAAAAGTTCTTAATTGAATACTAATTTTTGGCCACCCTGTACATTTTTAGGAAATGAAAATGATTCAAAAATATTAATTAGATGTCTCGTAACTGGTATTCACATAAGTTTTTCTTAAATCCCATAATTGTGACTGTGGTGATTTTTTTAATATCCATCTGCAGATGGCATTATTTCAACAAAAAAAATTCATTACATCGAAGTGGTTGGGAGATAGACAATAATAATATAGGAATGAATAGAGCCTAGAAAGAGGCTTCAAAAAAATGTACTGATATACATAGCATTCTATTTAAAAGCAAGGCACTTGGTCCTGTAATTTCGTCTTGGCTCGCCCTGTATGTTCGAAAATAATTTCCAATTATAGACTTTTTTATCTAGTTTACTTGAAATTTTTTAAAAAATTTCTAGCTATCGTAGAACTCGAGATATCGAGGTCCGACGCACTATTGCGTCACCCTGTATTACTGTGTTTTTGAATTGGCCGTTAATTCTCTACAACTTTTCTTAATAATGTCCTACACCTAAAATCGATATTTCCAGAAATATTTTTACCTTTTCATTAAAAACCGTTAAATTATTATACCATTTCTTTCTAACAGATTTAGTAGCCACGATTTTGACATAAGTGGCAATAATTGAAACTAGTACAATTTTAGTCTGGGTGCGTTATGGTTGCCTCTATAGTATATTTTTTATAGTTCGATTAAATCATGTTTGAGTCCACCTCAAATATTTTACAAATATACGTTAATTATTACAAAAAGTTGACATAAATAATAGAAACAGAAAAATACGGTGTTAGGTAATACAAAAATTAGTACTATTTTAAAAATCATAGTTATTTTGACCCTAATTTAGACAAATAAATAATACCTAATGTTTGTACCAACTGTTCAAAATGGCCTCCAGCTACGTCTATGCATTTCTATAGACGATGTTCAAATGAACTATTGACATTTCTTAAAATATCTACAATAATATTCTGAAAATTTTCTTTTATTCTGTGTTTCATATTTTCTTTTGTAGTTGTAGGAGTTTTGTTCACTTGCTCCTTAACATAGCCCCACAAAAAGATATCCAGTTTGGTCAAATCAGGGCCTCTGGCATAGGGTCCTCTTGTTCTTATCCAACCATTTGGAAAAGCGTCGTTGAATAGCTAAAGTGTGGTGCACAGGTGCTCCATCATGTAGGTACTACATTCTCCCCCCTCATATTCCTGGGAACATCCTCTAGAGTAATTCTTCCAAGTTGTCTTGTAAAAATTCCAAATAAATTTAACCATTCACATGTCCATCAAAAATATATGGTCTAATCACATAATCCCCAACAATTCCTCCACAAACATTTAACTACCATCTTTTTTGGATGTTTGTTCGGGAGATATAAGGATTGATTGTGTCGTAGTAATGAAAATTATGATTAACATATCCATTTTTATGAAACGTTGCTTCATCGGCAAACAAGACAAAGTAAAAAAAAAATTTTGTCGTCCTGTTTTTTGTTGTGCCCATTGACAAAACTATATTCGGTTTTCATAATCCCCCTCAATCAGTTTCTGCATTAGTTGAACGTGGTAGCGATGAAATTTTTTTTTTTTTTTTGTAGGATTGGATGGACTAAAGATCGGCTAATATCGTTTTCTCTTGCCAATTCTCTTAAACTACGATGAAGATCTTCAGTCACGCTCAAAAGTAAGACTGTTTCGTTTTCTCATTTACTGCATTTTTGTTTGTTCCTTTTTTCTCACATTTCACTTTTCCGTATTGTCAAATTGTTCCATCAACCACTCAAAAAGTTTTTTTAGAGAGATGTCTTCTTTTTTGGATATCGCTCCTTATAAAATCGAATTGATAACAAACAATTTTTGTCACTAGCACCGAGCACAAAAACCATATCGAGCATTTCTTCTCTTGACAAATTCATTATTGAGAAGTGGGAATTTTAAACTAATTTAAAACTTAAAATAAGTGTAAATACTGATATACTTTTGTCACAATAGTTAATAATTAAACGTCGATAAGATATCTTTCAATTGTTCTAACTTTGTCAAAATCATAGCCATTAGATCAGTTAGAAATAAAAAGTAAAATATAAGTTTTTATTGAAAAAAATAAAAATATCTCTAGAAATACCGAGTTTAGGTATAGGATTTTGTAGAAAATTAGACTTGAACCTGTGCCTTTTCGTGAGTCATTAGGTTCTTTAGATCTTCAAAATGATCTGGTATGTTTTTGTGCACTCTGTCTTTAACATGTCCTCATAAGAAGAAATCCAAAGGCATAAGGTCGGGAGAGCGAGCAGACCACTCATTGTGACCTCTTCTTCCTAATCACCGCTGAGGAAAGACTTGACGTTGAGATTTCTTATATTTAGTGAAAAGTGTGGTGGAGGGGGTTCCATCTTGTTGAAACCAGATATCTTCCGCAGAAACCATGTTGAGATTCGGAAGAAACGTTGCAATGGCTAGTATATAATGTGATGTAATGTCTTAATAAATCAAGATATTCTGGTCAACTTAAGTTGTTTTCTATGAAAAAAGATTCGACGATATGATTGCCTAATATACCCGCCTACACGTTGACTTTTTGGAGATGTTGCGTGTGGATTTCTCACATCCAGTGGAAATTATCTCTGGGCGAAATACAAGTTATGTCTATTCACTTTTCCATTTAAACAAAATGTTGCTTTATCAGCGAATATAAGTTTATTCACAAAATTATTAACATTACATAATTTTTGCATAGTTTCACAAAACTATATTCTTAGATCTGGATCGTCTTCTGTGTGAAATGGGTTTGGTAAGGTTTTATCTTTTCGAACTTCGTAAAATTAATGACTAACCTTTGGCAGTGCTAATTGTGTTGCCAATGTTGAGGACTCTCTTCAATTTGTAGCATATTTAGCTTACAACATTAGTTGTGGCGCCGATTTTGGCCGCCTCGTTTAAGGTAGATCTTTGGCTATTTTTGTCTATAGTGATTTTTGTGATTTCCCGATTTGGATGAAGCTCATTGCATAGGCTACGAACTTCTTCATATGAATGTTCCCCATCTGCAAAATCCACCATAATCGAAATTTCTATATGCTCTGATTCACTCAGTAAAACCATAATAACAATGAAATATATGAACAGAAACTAATACTTTATTTTAAACTGACCATAAAAGAGTGTCAAACCTTTTTCAGACAGTAAGAAAATTATACTATTAAAACAAGTGATAAGAACACATTCTTTTATTAATTCTAAGTAAGAAAGTTACTTTTTTCTTCCAGTATTCAATTATGGGTTAAAATATTTCATATTAATATTTTCGACCATATTTGAATGCAGAATATTTAAAATGTAGGATAGGGAAGTGTCTTAGAGATTGTGCCGCAACTATTCTTGATTTTTCCAACTTTGAACAATGCATACGTACTACAAAGCATTCGTTCATCCAAAAGTTGTCTTATATATTTAATTATTTTTAGAACCAACGTATTGGAACGATACCTTAACAAAGACTTCACTCTAGTATTACCAGAAGGCAAAAAAAATTACCGATATAAAATGGTTTGCCATTTACGACATCTGGAGTCAAAACACTTTCGGGGACATTTACGTTCCTGAGGAGTTCGAACCTCCAACAATCCAAAAAATTTCTACGCTAACAGGAAAATTGAATGGGATAACCACAGGATCAGTTGACATTTTAGATGCCAAAAGAATTCGCCTTAATCACTTCACTTATGATGGGATGGCGAAGAAAGCCTATTTTTGGGTGGGAGTTGGAGCTCAGCCTGTAGTAAAGGGATTCAAAGTCCCTGATGAGTATGGATAGTAAGTAAAATCTTAAACATATACGGCGTGTTTGCTAAATACGTATCAATAATTATTCAGGAGTTGGTTTCTCAAGTTAGTTCATGTAAAAAAGATCGTATGAACATAAACATGTGGCTAATATTGCCGAAATACAGTGTTGACAAAACAATATTCTTTGGAATATTAACTGTCCACATGGACAATTCGGTATGCTTATCGTGTTTTGGATTAAAATTATTTTGATCATAAATATTTTTAATAGCAATGGTGACACTGATGTGAGCACGGGGACTGAGCTACTAATTTATATAGAAATGTTCGTGATGGAGAGCTTTTTCCGAATCGAGCCCATTTTATGAAAAACAATTCTATTCCAACCAAAAAAAGTATGCCAGTGATGGTGTGCTTTTTGACACATGCTCATATGAACCTTTTTGCATCAAATAACTCTAGGAATCACATCCCTGTATGCAGGATGGTCCAATTTCCAAGGCGGAAACTTCACGAATGTGTAAAGTACATAAAAATAATCTCCATAAACATAATTGGAAAAATCCACCATAACTTAAATACAGGGTGTAGAATTTTCAGTAAAAAAAAGTTTACAACAATATCTAAAGGAAAACAGAAGCGATATTTTTCACCTTTCTATGTAAATCTCCATCTACAGTTCAAGTCAAAAATAGTAACAGAAAGCTTTTGGCGTAGATACGAGGGTTACATACCTTTTTTCTAGGAATATGTTGTATGCTACTGGATATTTTAGAAATAATACTAATCTACTAAATGCGATGGAATTCTGAAGAAAATATTATTTCTATAAAATTTCAATAGAACCAGCCGTTTCGGTTTATTTATTGTTAAAATCTTTTGTGGAGACGTTTTAGATCATAGTTTTAAATAAATATAGTTTAAAAAAAACTAAAAAAACACGCTTTTAAAGCACATCAAACTAAAAAGTGAAAAATAATTATTAATATAAACTGAAAACAATAATGAACGAAAAATACTAGTATTATTGTGAAAAAAGCGTGGGTTGCTCGATATACGAAAAAATATGGCACAAAGCGCCCCACGCTTTTTTTCACAATAATACTAGTATTTTTCGTTCATTATTGTTTTCAGTTTATATTAATAATTATTTTTCACTTTTTAGTTTGATGTGCTTTAAAAGCGTGTTTATTAGTTTTTTTAAACTATATTTATTTTTCACTTTTTAGTTTGATGTGCTATGAAAGCGTGTTTTTTAGTTTTTGTAAACTATATTTATATTGCTTATTGATGCTGATATTATAACATATTACGATCCAACAGATACTTCTGAAAAAAAGAATATATATTTTTTTTCAGCCATAGACGGGATTTGAACTCACGTCCGAGGAGTCCGTCGTTTCGCGTCGACTAAGACTTGCGCCTTAGCCCGCTCGGCCAACGAACGAACTGAGAATCACGGAATGTACTAACAGTAATAAGCCACTTGCTCTCACGCAGAGGATACGTGAGGAATACGTGAGGAAATTATTTAATTCTGGCGATCCTGATCAGGATAATGATATAAACTTATCAAATTATTGTATTGTTACCGGTTCTTCGTAAGTGTACAAAGTTTCAATTAAATCTGTCCGTTTAAAGTGGGTCAAAATTGAGTCCAAAGAGTCGGTTACAAACAAACAAACACAAACATACAGGTGAAGCTAATAAAAGCGTGTTAAAAAGAGCATTAGAATAGCTAGCTCTACAAAGCAATGACAAGGGCAAATATCGCAAGTATTCTGTGACGGAAAATACTCATTTCCACACCACCATGAGAGAGGTGGTATTCCCTAAAGGCCTAATCCATTACAAAAAAAAATAAAACAAAAATAATTTCAAAAGAAACCTCAACCTGCAATCCACCTACCTCGTTCTGACATTGTCGAATCAATGAATTAACGGAAGCAGGTATTTGAAAAGGATTTTGCCGCATCCCATTACAAGCTTGCTCAATCCTCAAAACTCAGTCAGATCTTCTAAAAACTGGAGTAGCATAAACTTTTTCTTTTAAATATTCTCAAACGTAAAAGTTTAATGGATTGAGATCCGGCGACCGGGGTGGCCAGGCCACTGGTCCAATGCCCAATTCGTGATGCATATCACTTATTCCTAATCGACCAATCCAACGCTGTGGATAATTTTTATGTAACCATTCTCTTACAACTTTTCAAAATACGTTAAAGTACCATCTATTTGTATCCAACTTTCGTATGGGAAATCAGCAGGCAAATTATCAATATACTCAGGCAGGTCATTGGTAAAAAAGGAACCAAAAAAATATTTTCTAGTTTAATCTCGGGGGTACCAACGTGAACAACAAACGTTATTATTAAAAACACCCAGCCAAATATTTACACTGAATTCATCTTGAATTGATCGCAGTCAAATAGCATGAGGATTTTCATTACCCAAACATGAGGAAAATAGTTAAAAAATTCAAGCGCTTTTCAACATCCCCAGGACGTAAATGTTGCAAGGGCTGTAGATAATAAGTAATTAAGTTAGTAAGTAAGTAAGAAAGTAATTGATTAAACAGGCAAGCCTAATATAAAATAAAAAATACAAATCCAGCGTATAAGTAAGTAGTATAAACTAAAAAAAACACTTGATTGTGTTTATCAAAATTTTAACCACATTAAAAGTGAAAATTACATAAACTTAAACATAAAAAGATACTGTACTTTAAATAGTAAAGAAATATACATTCACTTTAAACAATTAAATTAAATTGGGCAGGTTGTACAATTCAAATATTGAATATTGCGATAAACAATAAATAACTGAAATTAAATTTTAAATATTAATATTTAAAAATTAAATTTTAAATATTCGAATAATTACAACAATATAATATTAAAGACATTTGATTTAGGTTTATCGAAAAGACTTCAGTAGCATTTTAAATGATCAATTAGTTTTCGTTTGAAGACCTTGACCGATACAGAATTCTTTATACTACTAGGTAACAAGTTATATTCATTTACACCTTTGCAAAATAATGTTTTTTGTGCTTTACTTAATTTTACTTTTTTAAGAATAGTAGACTTCTACCTCTGGTTTCATAGTTATGCATTTCTCTGGTATACCGGGTGTAACAGGATCATGGTACACCTCCCTTCTCGCCTTTAGTTTTGAAGATAATTGATTGAAATTTGGTATATCCTATATACATAATAAGCGGCACTTTTTGACATACAAATGATATTTTTTCATATCCGGTTTCGCCGGACGTGACACTAACTTTCGCTTTTTAAATGGAACACCCTGTATATTATTGCATTTTTGAATTGTCTATAATTTTCTGAATCCAACGATATCAAATAAGTGACATTTCAAACGTCAGCATTTTTTATAATATAAGTTCTAGTTTTCCATTTAAGTGTGCCATGACGGTTCCGATTTATTCAAATCATCCGTGTAATGCTAGAAAAATCTTAATCCCGTCGAAAATACTAAATTACGTGATTTATGAGCAAATAATGTTCATCAAAATGGTTTTTGGGGAAAAACTCAATTTTTTCAAATGGAACCATATTGGTACCGTGGTACCATTTATTAGTACTATTAATAAGGAATTTATTTATATTAAGTATTAAAATGTGCGAAAAATACAAACAAAATTATAGCTAGAAAAAATAAGAAAATACAATTTTGTTCTAATTATCTTGTTATACATAAGGTGGCTTTGGAATACAAAAAATGACCACAAAACATTGCAACAGTTGTTCAAAATGCTGCCCATTAACGTCAATGCATTTCTGAACTGGCATAGTTGTTTCTCGAAGAACGTTCGCCAATTGCTGTGTCGTTATGCTATTAATTTCGTGTCTTACTCGTAGCTCCAGGTATTCATGGATTGTAACGGCCGTTGCGTAGACAATATTTTTTAAATTACCCCAAACAAAGATCTCAAGGGGTGTTACATCAGGTGACCTTGGAGGCCACCTCACAGGGCCATTTGTCGAAATTACGTTTTCTCCAAGTCTCCGTTGAAGATAATCAATTACTATCCTTGAAGTATGGGGGGGAGCGCTATCTTGTTGGAAATACATTCCCTGTCGTAAATGGAAAGGTAATTCAGCAAAACTGTCCTCAATTTCATTTTACAGAAATCACAAGTATCTGGCACCAGTCAGAGGTCCTTCAAATATTATTGGACCAATGATACTACTACCGATTATTATTCGAAACCAAACATTGAAACCGAACCGCACTTGAAAGTTACCCTCCCGTAATAAATTTTGATTTTCTTGTGACCAATATTTTGTATTTTGTCGGTTAAATAATCCCAAATTTGTAAACCTAGACTCGTCCGAAAATAAAATCATTCCCAAAAAATCATTGTTTGGCTGCACGTTATTCTGCAAAATCCAATTGCAATATTCCATCCTACGTTCGTAATCATTTTCGTACAAGTGCTGATGCAATTGATATTTAAAAGATTTATAGTGGTAGGTATTTGTGCAAAATTCAGTTTACAGTTTGGTGACTAATTTCCAATTCAAACCCAATTTGCCTTAAAGAAACAGTCTTATCAACTTCTACTAGAGCCAAAACATTAATTTCCGTTCCTTCGTCAAGAATGAAATTTTCTTCAGGATCATTGTTGGGCTCACTTCGGAATTGATTTTCAAGACGATTAAAATAATTTCTCGCTGGACATTGTCTATCAGGATATCATTCGGCAACGGCATTTTTTCTGCATTCCCGATCAATAATTAACTTGTCCACTTTTTCATCTCTTGTATAAGTTTGCGGCATTTTGAACACAATTAACAAGAATTTTAAACAATTTTTAAAGACACAGTAAAAACACCGGTAAACCAAAAAAATGTTTGACAAGCTAAATATTTCATTGTTTTCAAAGCCACCTTAGTTACTTAACATTTAATTAGAACAAAATTGTATTTTCTTATTTTCTTTTAGCTGTAATTTTGTTTGTATTTATCGCACATTTTAATACGACATACGAATAAATTCCTCATTAATAGTACTAATAAATGATACCACGGTACCATTTGAAAAAAATGATTTTTTGCCCAAAAAACCGTGAATGAACTTTATTTGCTCATAAATCACGTAATTTAGTATATTTGATGGGATTTCGATTTTTCTAGCATTACACGGGTCATTTAGAATAAATCGGAACCGTCATGGCACACTAATGTACTAATATTTAAAATAAATCCATTAAGATCTTATTATAAATAGAAACGCATTTCTTTACCATGAATAAATGATTTCAACTTGCTTGGAAATCAAACTAAATTAAATCAAACTACTTTCCTCTTACTTGATTGAGTACAAATACAATAAACGATATATCATTAGAATATTAAACTAAGATTACCCTGAAAAGAAACCGGTTTAAACAATTATATTAGAGAAAAAATGGTTATTTCAGATACTGAACTTGCAAGAGTAAATTTAGCTTTGTTTCCAAATGGCTTTAAAAGCAATATTAACACAAGTTATCGTATACAGGGTGTACCAAAGTGAACGAAAACAATATTTAGGTCTGATTACAATAAAAAGCTTGTAACGGAAAAATCACTTCTTCGAAACGTCTGCACAAAAGAAACAATTTGTTCTATTAAAATTTTATAGAAACACTATTTTCTTCAGAATTCCATAGGCATAGTAATTTAGTATTTTTTCATATCCAATACAACATATTTCCAGAAAAAGTATTGACCCCTGTATTTATGCTAATGGATTTTTGTTACTATTTCTGACGCAAACGCAGGTTTGATAAAGGTTTACATAGAAAGGTGGTGTACCAAAAAGATAGCTCTTTTTTATAACGGAAATCAATTATTTTTATGTACTCTACACATTCCTGAAATTTTCACCTATTGGATCACCCTGTATAGGCATTGTGTGGTAATCATGTATAATAATTATGTCGAAAATGTAGCTTTGCATCTCAATCACCTTTGATTATTTGTCAATATTTCGGATACAATATATAAGAGTATTCAGCATGTCTACATATTATTTTAATATGATTATATCATATTAGATTCTCCATTAACATTCACAAGTTACTTAGTGACTTATCTTCCGTTTCATTTCAGTTACTTTTAACTTGAACTAAATTTATAAAATTTTTCGATGAGCTGCTCTTCAAATTTCTACTCATCAATTCTTATGTATGATTTTTGTTAGATATTATTGCGAAATATGAAAATTGCATCTAAATTAATAACAAATTACCTAAATTAATTACAAATACTTTTGTTGCACGATTTTGCATCCCTATGATTTTTTGTTAAACAAATGTTACATCATTAATTGTAAATCGCCTCTTTTCTCGTTTCTTGGCTTTTACATTAACAATTCTGATGCTGTTAGTTACAAAAAGATAAATAAGTTTTATTTTCTATTTTTTAAGATCACCTCATATCGTTAGACTTTTGCTGATAACTTACTTCGGATAAGATTTATACAGCCAAAATGCACTATTTTTTTTATTTCAGTTTAGACCCCCTAAGAGCATATAAGAATCTCACCATAACATTAGAATTGCCAGGAGATTTGACAATCTTCGACATTGACTGGTTTAGTATTTTTGATCATGATACTAAACAAAATTTGGCATCAATTATTATACCAGAAGCTTTAAATGTACCGCCATCCTTAGTAAAAATTATTGTAAGTAACTTTAGTTTATAACGCATTTAAAATATTACAAACATGGATTTATGTTAGTGCAATCTGCAATAACCGCATCCAACCATCTAACGATTCTCATGATTATATGGAATATAATTTCAATCTTACAATGTCTTTCTTAAAATTATTATTAATGATATTAAACACAACTGGGCAGTTTCTTACGCATTTGGCCAGCATATCCCATAATTGTGGTGTTCATGTCTGGTTGGATAGTGACTAATCTTTAATATATATTTCGACTTCCTGAAAGAATTCAGAAATGCAAAATGTGGTGTGAGATCTGGCTCTCGGAGTCTTAACAAAAAATCGGATCTAATGAACAGTGCAAATAAAACTTCTTTCTAAAATGCTCACAAGAGACCCATTTGTGTCATCTTTCAATCAGCTTCAAGAAACACTCCCAGTAAACACTAAAGTATGGGCCTTTACTGGGCCTTTATTAGGCCATCATTTTCAATAAAGGCCCGGTAAAAGCCCAGCAAACGCTTGATGTTCACTGAGAATGTATTGTTTCGAAACATTTTGCCCTACACAATTACAAATCAGAATAAAAAATAAAATATTTTGGTATATTAATTAAAACAATCCCTTAGATGCCAACTTTTTGGAGGATTCTATAAATGTCTTATATTTCTTTGGTTATGTTATAGGTTATATTTAATAAAATATGGATGTTGCATTAATTATGCAAGTCAGTTTACAGGACGATCATTTATTTCATCATGGTTCATGAATTTCTAGATTTATTTTTGAGTTAGAAAAAAATCAAAAACGTATTTTCCCCAGCGAATCTGTATATGGAAATAATAAAACTATTGAACTGCTACTTTTAAGAAAATAAATTTTGTTTTTAATGGCTCAAATATAAGAGTAAAAGACGCATCTTCTTTTTTTTTTAGCCGCACAAAAATGATTTGCCTAATTGTCTTCAACTTCACAAAGACTTTCAAGTATCTTGGGAAATTTTTGGGCCCCAAATTACAATACAACTCGCTGGACAAATAGCAGAAGATGAATACTTGTCTTTCGGTATTTCTGGATCTAACGAAAACAGTCAAATGATTGGAGCTGATGTGGCTGTTGCTTACATTGATGGTTACAGAGGATTTGCCACGGATTACAATATTACAGCCCTTACACCTGTTAGTATTAAAATATGTCAGTAAATTACTAGTTTTACATACACTTAATTTAAATTTTGTATATATTTAACGGAGAATTGGTATACCGGGTGGCCACGAGTCAATGTACGCCCTCAATATTTTTGTTGTTTTTGAATTTATAAATCTGTTTTTTGGTAAACATAAATTAGACAATAATGTGCTACTTTTAGACTAACAGAAATGAAAATATCAGTTGCGGTTGAACCGGAAGTGACATTAACATTTTTTTCTTAAATAGATTACTATAATTTTTTGATGGTTTCTCATTAAGCATAAATCTCTACGTGCAACAGTTTTTTCAGATTTTAAAAATTCCAAAAAAATAAGTGAGATACGAACAATTTTTCAATTTTTTCAAAATGACCGTGTCAGATGAATGCGATGTAAGAAAATTACTAAGTAGGCTATGGAAATTATTAGTAATGTTGTAGACTTGTCTGTAAAGAAGAAAACAGTTGTTTGAATTACTGATAGGTACCAGTATTTTTAGGTTTTTTTTTCAAAAAAACGGAATTAATTTTCATTTTCATTTCCGTAGGGGTCCTATGGGAATTTTTTTAATGGAACTGTGCTATTTTTTTTATTAATCAGAAATAATGATTCATAAACTATAATTTTTTCGCCATTAATCATTTCTTAACGAAATCCTTCGTAATAATAAAAGTATTTTTAAAAGGTAAGCGCCAACAAATCATTTTAATAAGGTACCTATCTACATTTAAATCCAAAAGTGCAGATAGCCATGAAAATGACAGACATTCGCAACAAATGAATTATTCTTGACTTACTCACTAATTTTCTGAAGCAAGTGTATTAAATTTGTTATAAACAAGAAAATAAATATAAAATGGCTGAAAAATATTCAAGAGATGAAAAAGTTGACATGTTGATTATGTATGGAGAGACTCAACGTAATACAACTAGAGCACAAACTCTGTATGGAGAGAGATATCCAGAAAGACAACCTCGGAGAAACTATTTCGCCCGGTTGGAGCATCAATTTAGAACTGAACCTGATATAGAAATTGAAGAAAGATTTATTGTGGATGAAGAAACGGAAATTAATGTATTAGCTTTAGTGCATGTTGACCCAACCATTTCAGTAAGACAAATTGAACATGAATTACCAGTTTCCAAAGAATCAGCCAGGAAAATTTTAAAGAAACACGGCTATCGTTCTTATAAATATCAATTTCATCAATTTTTGTATGAGAATGATTATCAACGAAGAATAATCTTTTGTAATTGGTTACACTTACGCCAATTAAGAAATGAGAATTTTATCAAAAACATTTTGTTTACTGATGAATCGAAATTTACAAACCTTGGGTTATTTAATCGAAACAACACTCGATATTGGGCAATTCGAAAATCCTCACATTATGACACAGGGGCGGTTTCAGGAGCGGTTTGGCTTCAATTTTTGGTTAGGCGTACTGGGCGACCATATCATAGGTCCAATAACTTTTGACGAAACTCTAACTGGACCAAGATATCTAGAATTTCTCCAAAATATAATAGTTCCACAGATTAATCAAATTCCCAATACCAATATTGACGAGGTTTACTTCCAATAAGACGAGGTTGGACCACACAATGCTATTATCGTTAGGGATTACTTAAATCAATTGTTTCCAGATCGTTGGATTGGGACCCATGGTCCAGTCAGATGGCCTGCAAGGTCGCCTGATTTAACCCCACTTGATTTTTTTTATTTGGGCGCATTTGAAAAATAGAGTCTACATGACTGCTCCAACCACAAGGCAAGATCTGGAAGAAAGAGTTCGACACGAAATTGCACAAATAACACCTCAACAATTACAGAATGTTAGACGTGCAACAATAAGTCGCGCTACTCTGTGTATTAATCAAAACGGTGAACAGTTTGAACAATTTTTATAATGATTTATTACAATTTAGGTTTTAAATAGTTTTGTTATTCTATTTATTCATGGTTGTGACATTTTATTAAAATTATTTCTTGTTTAATTTGTGTTTACCTTTTAAAAATACTTTTATTATTACGAAGGATATCGTTAAGAAATGATTAATGGCGAAAAAATTTTAGTTTATGAATCATTATTTCTGATTAATAAAAAAAATTGCACAGTTCCATTAAAAAAAATTTCCATAGGACCCCTACGGAAATGAAAAGGAAAATTAAATTCCGATTTTTGAAAAAAAAACCTAAAAATACTGATACCTATCAGTAATTCAAACAACTATTTTCTTCTTTACAGACAAGTCTACAACCTTACTAATAATTTCCATAGCCTACTTAGTAATTTTCTTACATCGAATTCATCTGACGCGGGCATTTTGATAAAATTAAAAAATTGTTCGTATCTCACTTATTTTTTGGAATTTTTAAAATCGGAAAAAACTGTTGCACTTAGAAATTTATGCTTAATGAGAAACCATCAAAAAAATATAGTCTTTCTATTTAAGAAAAAGAAGTTGATGTCACTTCCGGTTCAACCGGAAGTGATATTTTCATTCCTGTTAGTCTAAAAGTAGCCCATTATTGTCTAATTTATGTGCACCAAAAACCAAATTTTTAAATTCAAAAACAACCAAAATATTGGGGGCGTACATTGACTCGTGGCCACTCGGTATGCAAAAAATAACTTAACAGTTAAGTATGTATAATAGTGTACTTCACGAGAATCATGTTAGTATCGTTTAAGAAAAATTGCCCGGAACTTTAACCGTCCTTGTTTATATTAAATTGTTGTAACCAAAACTGATATATTTGCAGTTTTGGTTACAGATAATTATTAACATAGACAAGCAGGGATAGAGTTCCGGCTGATTTTTCATCAGATATTCAACTTAAATTTATAAATCGCTATTAAAATTTAGTATTGAAAAACGAAAACATCGGGTTCATTCTAAATACCATATAGATTTAATATATAAAATTATAGGCAATAATGGTGCGTATTTTTTTTAAACCAACAAAATTCGATTATTTAGTTTCATAAAATGACACTAAATACAATATTTGTATTTTGTTGGTAAAGAAAAAAATACGCATCAGCATTGCCTGTAATTTTATACATTAAATCTATATGGTATTTAAAATGAACCCAATATTTTCGTTTTTCGATATTATTAACAGACGTTTTGTAACAGCGATTTAAAGTTACCCAGGTGACGCGAAGTGCTAACTCCGCCTTAAACTATACGTACAGGATTCTCTCGTGAAATACACATTATAAGCAGTTGTCAACAGCGTAGCCAAGCATCCAATTTTGAGGGTTGTGGCCGAGGTAATGTCACGGAAAAACTTAAAATCGTAATTTTAAATTTTGACAAATAACTGGTTCTTTTAAAAATTTTCGGAAATTTTTTTACAAAATCATTATAAAAATAAAAACATATAAGTCGAAAATTTCACATACACTTATGTCCTAAACGGCTTAATTTATAAGATACAGGGTGTCGAATATTTAAAAAAAAAAATCGATTTTTCTAAAAAATCTCAAAAATGCTTTTAAAGCTAGAATATTGAATTCTGACACATTAGTATCGTATAAGTAGGCGTTTTTACGTATAATCATATTTTTTTACTTCCACTAGTGGCGCGTATAGGATCAATACCATTTTTATAGAAAAATATGATAAGGCACTATTCCGAAGTAAACATTTCAAGTTGTAATTTGGTCGCGTGGCCAAATTACAATTCGAAATGTTTATTGGGTTTTTTATTACTCATTACTCATTAGCATATGTGGGATTTACCGATTCGTTCCCATATAATATATTGCAAATACCTACTGAAATATTCCCAAACTACAAAAACATATTAAGTGTATTTTATTTAATTTTACAATGTTCATGGCAATTTAGTTTTATCAGGGAATGCACTATATTAAATTAAAATGTAATGTGTAATAGATTCTTTTAAATTACAATATATTGGTAATTCCATTACTGAAGGCCAGCGGCCGGCCCTAGCGTGGAGAGGAGAAAATATATAACACTATCAAACCGTATCGTGCCTTGAATAACGTGGATTCATTCGGACGTAGGTACTAAAAATGTGCAGTTAAAATGTCACAACGTACTAAACCGACGGAAGCTACAGTAAACTCTTGGATTCTCGATATTGCCGATTTACAATTTGATGGTAGACAATTGTATTGCACTAGATGTAACAATGCAATTTCGTGGTCATGCAACACAAATATTAATAGACATACTTCCCCAGAAAATCATAAACGGAGCATAGGTGGCTTTATTTACAGTGACATGCAACGTAATTTTAACTTATATTTAGTGGAATTTATGATAGGATGTAATATATTTCATGAAATTCTACCAAATACTCCTTGGCTAGAGGTAGCATTGACTATTACTGTCATTTTGAATATGTGAAATCCCTAATGCAGCAGTTAAATCCAAATGACGCAGTTGCTATTTCACACGCGCAACAGGCATTTATGGATCCAACTATTCAAGGAAATCTGGAGAATTATACATTTTTCACAAATTTCTCTAGCCATACGGGACCTTCAATACCAGTCAACATCAGACTTTACTACAGTTGGTGCAATGAACGTTGTGTTCGATCTTCGACAATATATTTTTTAATTACAGGGAGCAATTGTTGCGAGGGTATAAACAAAATTCCAAACTGTTTTTAAAAAAATCCCGGATTTGTTACGATGACAAGACAAGTGTAATAGACCTTTTAAGCGGCAAAGAAGTAGACTTTCCTACACCGCGCATGAATGTGGTGACTGCAAATGTTTACATATTTTAAATATGCTCCAGTTATATTTGTCGACGTCAAGCAGTCCTCCTCGCAATATAAATAGATTTTCAACGAAAGGCGCCGAAGTTTAACTATAAAACATTTAGAACAGATATTAATAATATACTTTTATTCTCGTAACCGGCAGTGAAAAATACTGGTGTGTGTAGTTTACTGTTAAGTACATCTCCCTATACCTCCAGTTCTCTTTGAGCGAGTGTTTATAATAAATTGACTTTATCAACTTTGAATAATACGAAATTCGTAAAAAAAATTTCAAGGTAAGATATCGTTTCATATATGCATGCAAATCTGACACATAGCCACCTAAAGCCAACCCTGGTTTTACGTCATATCCGATTGGTAAATCCTACCTCTGCTCATTACTTATTAAAACTACATAAAGATTCACAAGCTGTTGCTATCAATTACGAATTATTAAACAAAATTTAAATATAATTTTAAATTTTTAAGATTTTTCAGTTTTATGCATTTTTAATAGCTTTGCAAATCCTGTATCTTATAATAAACGAAGCCGTTTAGGAGATAAGTGTAACATGAACTTTTCGACTTATTTTTCGCCAAAAAGTCATGCTTTAAAATTTGGCACATATTCTCTTTAATCTATTTTGAAATTTATATATTTACTGTATTCCTTGTTTTGTTTTCCAGTGTGTTAAAGTTTTGGGGCAATACAAAGGTGTCTGTAAGGATGACGTAGTGGGTGGACAAGATAGCAACCAAATGAATACTGCCGTTAGAGAAAATGGAGTCAATATAATAACATACAGAAGACAACTCATTTCACGTAATATTTCATATTTCACCAGAATTAGATTAGTTTCTTGATAAAATTTTAAAGTTAACATCTATTTTGTGAGAAATCGAGACACAAAGCGTTCACAAACTATATTTTTTGATTCACTGTTGCGAATTATAGATTAAATGATTTTTAATTTATAGTACTGATTATTCGAATACTTATGATAATTAATAGGTGTAGAAATGAACTTGGTAACAATTTATTCAAGTTTTTTTTTGCAATAATCATAGGATTCGCAACTTTTTTTTCTACAAAAATAATTATTTTTTTGCAACCATCTAGAAAAAAAAAATAACATTTAATTTTAAATAGCAGAAAATAATATTTAAATTGAACACGGTGATTGATTTATTCAGAATGATTGTGGTAGAACAATCCATAAATATTTAATTATTTTGGTTGATTTTTGTTTTGCTTTTTACAATCCTATGAATCTTATCAATCCAATGCTTGTTTATTCTTTTGATTGATTCTCCAATAATGTATTTTTTTTAACGCCATATCCTAAAATGACATTTATTGGACAGTTTCAATGAATCAAAACAATATCATTTTTGACAAGTGAAAAATAAAAAAAAAGTGTGAAATAAAGAAATTTTTTTCACAGTGTGAAATAAAACTTAATAGTCAACAGACAACAAATTAAAGTTCTTACATCAAACATTTATCAATTATTAACAAATTTCTTGAACAATTTTATTCATAATTTAACGAAAATTTATATGAATAGTACTGTTACTAACATTATTGATATTTATTCCTGGAATTATAGGTTCAGATGTACGAAAAATATTTGATTCATTTATATTAATATGGTAGTTGGTTCGATTTTCACCAATGACTACATCGGCAGACTAAGTCATTTCTGTAGTACTGTTTGAAAATATCTGTTTTGAAATTTATTTTTTGCTCTGGATGCTATCTTCTATATATCCCTCAGCAACTGCTGAGGATTTTCACCCCCCATGACATTTTAAGGTAAGAATATTAGCTCCAGAACCAGCTAATAGTGATGCCGAAGATCTCCTAAAGCTGTGACCCGTATATTGCTCAGGATTAGATAAGTTAAGATATTTAGCTATAATATTTAGTATTTTTGAAAATGTATTAATAACAACTCGTTGGACCGTACATTTTTCTCCTCGATATTGAAGAAAAACCCCTTTGTGATTCACATGAGTAGGGCGAATAGCTGCATATTTATCATAAATATTTAGTGGATTTATTCCATTAACTGTCTCATCAATTACCCTAAAACCTTTCAATGTGGGTCTTCGAATCAGGTACTTTAACAACCCGCATGCAGTCTTTTCTCACAATGTCATCAATGGGCATATTGTAGAGTTCCTCTCGACGACAAGCGCCAGCCAAGCCCATTATTAATACAACTTTCAACACTAAAAACTTTTCATCTGATGCTTCTAGTAAAAAACGTCCCAAATCTACTTTGTCAAAAACTTTAGATTTCTTAGCTCTATACCCAGTGGAATGCCTTTTCAGAAAAGCTTTTACTTTTTGATAATTGGATACATCAACATTATTCTTTACATTCAAAACTGCTTTAAGCATTGAAAACTTGGACCAGAGACTTGATCATTTTAAAGTTCTTGCTTTTTCAGATAGATAAGCCAAAAGAACAGACTCAGATATTTTACAGTTTTTTGCTTACACCAGTGTATAAATAAATCATATTCTTTTTTCGTACAATTTTCTAGATTTCACTGGTAATAAATCCAAAGTTACTGCAATTGTTGATTTCCGGAGGAGTACCAGGAATAAAATCCTCCTCACTATCACTCATTTTGTTCCAAATAATAATTATTGTAAAGTAGAATATGTCAAATGCGACGTTTAAATCGTTCAATATTTCGTTGTTTTATTATTGGTTTCTATGGAAACAGTAATAGAATTTAGTCATTACAAGGTAACTTTGTCAATTTACCGTATTTTTACAAAATTATACTGTTTTCTAATTTCGAATGGCGATACAAAATATTTTGTATATAACTCGAGACTAAAGTGTGTTTTTTTTTTACTCGTGTGGTTTATAGCACTCGCCTTCGGCTCGTACTTGTAAAAAAAACACCATTTTAGCCACTTGTTATATAAAATACTACTAAAGGGTTTAGTTTTTCTTTACTTAACTTGTATGTTAGTGTGCCCAGATACAATATACATGAAAACTAGATAATTTTTTGATTTCATATTTGGTGTGATACCTAAAATAATATTTTTTCTGATTATTGTAATATGCACTCGAATCAATATTTTATTAGGTTTATAAAAGAACAGTTATTGATTAATTTCAGACTTTTCCTTCATCTTTCATGGAAGTTTCTTGAAATTTTTCATTACCCTGAAATTTTTTAAATTTTCTCGACAGTTTCTGTTGAAATGTTCATCGCCAACGTAAATTTCAGCCGTTTTTGTTTATCTCATAAATTTCATTCAAATTGTTCGTGTCCCTAAAATTTCAAAAGTTTCTGTTGAAATTTTCACTGTTAATTTTTTTGAAAAATCAGATATTTCAGATTTCATAAATTTCATATGAGTTCTGAAAGTTTCACGAAAGTTTAATTGAAATTTCACCCAGTTTTAAATTTCATAAAAACTTATACAATACTGATATGTGAAATTGAAGACAGGGAATTTCTAGGTCAATGTGTGAAGCTTCACTAATAGAAGTTTTCGTCACACATGAATTTGTTGGTATCCAAGATAAATTACGTTATTTTGTATGTTTGATTTTTCCCAGTAGCAAACAATCCTGAATAACTAACTTGTCAATTTCGCGATTACCGATAAAATACATTTAAACCTAGTTTTTTTTTAAATCTATTTGCTATATTTGACAAAATCGCTCGTGTTTTAATTATTTTTTTGAAGTTCTAATCAAATTATGCTTTGTTCACAAAGTCTTGAAAAAAACAACGCACATGTACACAGGGCCGTAGCCAGAACTAACGATTAGGCAGGGGTCATTTCTTGCGAGGGCTAATATTTAGTTTTTTTTTTTACTTAATAGAAGTGTATCAATGTTTTTTTAAGCAAAGCGTAGGTACAGTTATTCAAACACTGTTTATCTGGATTATTATATATTCATATGAAGGAAAATACAAATTATGCATTTAAAATTGTTAATGATGTATTGTTAAAACATAGCAAAAAACGAAATGAAAACCAACAACCTTTTGTAACACAAAATAAACGAAATACAATAACGAAAAAACGGTCTGAAAATTAACACGACATATTTTGTATGATTAGATATTTCCTATAAGAAAAAAACCATCGCCAGTCCCTTTCTGGCTACGGCCCCGCATGTACATCACATGACGTGATCATTATCATGAACTGTTTTTACCCTATGGCATGTACCTACAGAGACGGACAACCTGTCGACCAATCACCGGTTAGAAAACTACTTACCGCATCAAAAAGTGACCCTGCGCCGATTATACACTTCCACGTTTTTCATTGACTTAAATTTTATCATCAACCATGCAAGTAATTTTGGCTCTTTATGTCTCTTCAGCTGATCCAGGAGACAAGGAATTTCCAGCAGAGGGCTCCATATATGTGGTTTGGGGAATAGGCAAATTAGATGAAAATATGGAACCCGCCTTCCACGATTTATATTCCAAAACTGACATCAAAATTGAGATGAGCCCCAAAGAACCGCACAATAATTGTGTTTCTTTTACAAGGTCCAAACCGGAACCTAGAGAGCCATGGAAGAAAGGGCAAATATTTGACAAGACTATTCGAGTATTTAAAGCCTACATTGGGCCTTCTGGAGCGAAAAAAGGATATCAAGCTATCACAGGTTAGACATTTTAGTAATATCTAGTAAAAGAACTTCTTGTATTTACTACGTTACTATTCAATAGGCGTCCTCAACAAATACGGCGATTTGTATGGATTGATCTGTCCGAATCTGGAACACAAAATATTCCTTTAGTGTTGGTAATCCTAATTTTGGGTTATCCTATGGATATACTATAAAAAATATGTCCTTTCCATAATCAACTTGACTAAATATTAATATCATGTGGTGATTCAAGTTATGTAATTCCCATGGATGTCGTGTTTTAGTATTGAAGCATGGGACCCAAGCGATTCTTTAAGGTTGGGAGCATAAGTGCTCCAACACTAAGATATGACATAACCTAAATGTCACCAGCTGCCACTGGTGAATATTCTGATAGAATATTATTATCCTGTAGATCCCAAGAATAGTAATTCTATTAATGTCTCACTATGTATATACCAAAGTATGTTCCAAAGTGATATTTTCCAATTGAAATACCTACACTGGATAACCATAAGTTATTTTGTACAATTTTCCTAAGGGCCGTTATTTTTTATTAATATTCTTAAGTGGAAGTGGATGATACCGTATCCATTTGTACATATTACTTTCTTATACCTAATATAAGGAAGTATAGTAATCGTAATTTTTTTTCGACCTCGAAATTTTGATTGATATAACGTTTTGAACCCTCCTGAATCCATTTTGACTATTTTCCGAATAATGTCTGTCGGTGCGCGTGTATGTGTGCGCGCGTGCGTGCGTGTGCGTGCATGCGTGCGAGCGTGTGCGTGCGTGCAAGCGTGCGTGCGTGTGTGTGTCCGCGATAACTCAAAAAAATACTAATAGGAGACTTGGAGACTTCCCAAATTTGGCAGTTAAGATTGTCAATAACATTTTATGTGACACATTAAATTTGGTGAATGTGGTACCACCAGAAGAGACATAATGAATGAAAGAAGAAAAAGGTACAATTTCGGGAAAAAATTTAAAAAAGTTTTATTGCATTTCTGGATGAATCTCGACGAATTATAATAAAAAAAACAACTTTATGGAAAAAATCTGTCTGCATGCCTCTAGTATCGCAATAGCAGCCACAGTTTTTGAGATAAAGCTTTCAAATTTGGTACACATGTTCTAAAGGCCAAAGACAATGATAAATTCGATGTTGAGCAAACTTGGTCAGCTGAAAGGAGGTCCACGGAACCCAAACTTTTTTGTATTTGCTTTTACAAAAAAAATATATTCTTGATGAAAGATTATACCAGCCAGTAAAATATATTTTCCACGTACTTAAATAAAGCTCATGTAAACTGAATTTTTTTTACACATTTGACCTCATAAAATGGGGTTATGATAAATTTAACAGTTTGACATTTGAAATATCTAATTTAGTTACAAAAATTTCAATGTCAGTAAGAAATTATTAAAATATATGACATGAATTATTATTGACAGTATCGAATGACGCTGATAATTAATTATTTAAAAATTTTAATGAAACATTTCAAGGTACGCTATTAAAATTTAATTGAGGTAAGTGAAGAATTAAATAGAATATTTTTTTTACATCAGGATGATATATACTTGTATAAGAAAGTTATGTGCTGGCCACATCAGATTTATAATGTATATATATGTCACCGCTAATATCCAAAACACGTTATTAGTATTAGAACTAAGCATTTCAGAAATTATTGATAATACTGAGATTTGGTTAGTAAATATGCATATTAACTAAAGGACTTTCATTTAATATGCCTAATTCCTATTCTAATGTCTACTCCAGAGAAATAAAACTTCCTCTGCGGAATGAGGCCGAACAAGCTGAATTTTTCCAGAGACCTTCGTTTTGATGTTCTAATGAAGCACAAAAAAATCTCATATGCCTACCCTTTTGCGTCTTGAAATATCGAAGGTCAAAGGTCATGAAAATCGGTTTTTCGCGAAAATCTCGCTTCCAGTGCATCTGACGTCATAAGAACTCGTAACAAAACTTACGTAAAATAGTATTTTCTACAAAATTGTTCATACACATTTTTTTCGTACGACCGTTTTCGAGACATAGCATGATAAAGCGGGAGCGCGCATTCGTAATACGTAATACTGTATTATACTGCGGAGCTATAAATATAAAGCACTTTTCTTAATCTGTTAGACTGGAAAATTAAATTCCCATTATTAAAGCCGTTAAAAATTTGTTTATTTATAAAAAAAATATATAATAAATAATTAATAACAAAAAATACATTCTTTTCCACACCACGCCTTATGTTTCCTTGCCTTCCTCCTCGTCTTCGTCTGGTTCCACTAGCACCTCGATCAACATAATATCTTCGTCAGACGCTTCCTATATATATGTTGGCTCTATGTCTGTTGGCAAAACCTCTTCAGGCTCAAGGTCACTGAAGTCTTCGATGTTTTGCAACTCTGTTGACGGGTTCAGGCATGCCTGACCGTGACACTGACCACAAACTTTGGAGCATGGCAGCCCGACTTTTCTACATCCGCACTGCGCACCACACCCCTTTTTTACAATTACAGAATACTGTATTTAATAGTTCGTCTGGAGCAGGTGGCAGTAGTGTTGTTTTCGGCTGTAATATGTCGTTTTTTAAATCCCAACCCCATTCTTCGGGCTGTAGATTTTTCCCTAGCCAAATCTGTACTTGGTAGTAGACCCGATAAATATGCTGTCGAGCTGCTTCACTGGTAGGTGGAAGGGATGACAATTTAACAGGTCTATTAAGTCGTGTAGCCTTAATGAATTGGGTGTATCTAAATTTGTCAAGGTTCACTTCATCTTTTGGAGCACCATACATAGCTAACAGAAAACGCTTTCCGTTCTGAAATACTGTATCTGGCGGGCAGTTTTCTGCTTGAAATATTTGAGCCGAGTGAGTCAAATCTGGATGTTTCTCAAACGGCTGGTCGTACGAAAAAAATGTATATGAACAATTTTGTAGAGAATACTATTTTACGTAAGTTTTGTTATGGGTTCTTACGACGTCAGATGCACTGGAAGCGAGATTTTCGTGAAAAACCGATTTTCATGACCTTTGACCCTCGATATCTCAAGACGCACAAGGGTAGGCATATGAGATTTTTTTGTGCTTCATTGGAACATCAAAACGAAGGTCTCGAAGGCAAAAATTCAGCTTGTTCGGCCTCATTCCGCAAATGGCCTTTATTTTTACCTTATTTCCCTGGAGTAGTCGGCTATTATAATTATCTATATTTACTTTAATTCTTGGGTAGTATGTAAAATTACTAAAGATTTTAGTAATTGCGCATAATTCCTAATATGTTAGGTTAATATCGACATTAATTAAAGATTTTAGTAATTATCCATAATTCCTAAAATGCTTGGTTCTTATGCATAATAACGTATTTCGGATATTAGCGGTAACATATACACATTCAGAACACAAAACGTCACTCTTATTTTAATTTCATTTGAATTTTTCGTTAAAATACGCGTTACTTATAAATTGCGAACAGCGGCATTCGTTATCTTACTGTACCCCTACTGTTTCTTGGGTTTGGCAGTTACTTTGAGGGTGGTATGACCGTCTTGTTTTATAATTGTTTTTTCTTAAAGAGATAACTTCTGGAAAATATGAGAGCGAAATTTCGGTAAAAAACGAAACGAGGTGCGAGTGGGGATTGGCGATATTCTGATTTTTCGATATCAACTGCAACATCCCCCGTCCAATTGCTGGCATAACACAATTAGCTGGTGGTTGTACTCATTGACCAGTAGCTCAGTTAGCAAGTCGTGAATAAGGGCTTAAGATTGATCCGAGTTTTCACCAAAATCTAGACTGGGCGCCAGGACTTTTGCAAGTACCAAATAAGTAAAAGTCTACTTTAATAGGTAAATAGAACGTTAATCCTTGATTTTAGTTTGGGAAACAAGTAGAATTAAAGATATTATTAAATAAAAAGTATAATAAACTGGTAAGAATATGTACAAAAAATTTACATAGGCTAAGATGGCTTCTTTTTAGTAAAAAAAAATCTAGTTGGGGTTGAAGACCAAGAAATAAACAAAAAAATGATATGACGTTATGAGAAATAAAAAAAAGGTAACTGATCTCCTACAAAAATTCTTCTGACCAAATATAAACTTTCACTGAGGGACGAAGATCTTACGTAACTTCAAATGGGTTAGTCCTGCGAAGAATCCAACAACGGCTAAGCTCTGAATGGGTTCAGTGTCAGTTTGAATCACCACTGTCAGTATTGCAGTTACCCTTGAGACAAAATGCCAGTTGTATAAAATATCATTTTCCTGCTCCACCCAGTGGGGCAATAGTGCGTCGGACCTCGATATCTCGAGTTCTACGATAGCTAGAAATTTTTTAAAAAATTGCAAGTAAACTAGATAAAAAAGTCTATAACTGGAAATTATCTTCGAACATACAGGACGAGCCAAGACGAAATTACAGGACCAAGTGCCTTTTTTTTAAATGGAATGCTATGTATATCAGTACATTTTTTGAAGCCTCTTTCTAGGCTCTATTCATTCCTATATTATTATTTGCTATCTCCCAACCATTTTGATGTAATGAATTTTTTTGTTGAAATAATGCCATCTGCAGATGGATATTAAAAAAATCACCACAGTCACAATTATGGGTTTAATACCAGTTACTAGACATCTAATTAATGTTTTCGAATCATTTTCATTTCCTAAAAATGTACAGGGTGGCCAAAAATTAGTATTCAATTAAGAACTTTTAAATTGAATTTTCTCAGTTTTTTTCAAATGGCTCGCCCTGTATGTTCGAAAATAATTTCCAGTTATAGACTTTTTTATCTAGTTTACTTGCAATTTTTTAAAAAATTTCTAGCTATCGTAGAACTCGAGATATCGACGCACTATTGCCCCACCCTGTATAGTACTAATTTCATCATATAACTGGTTTAAGGTTTAACAAAGGGCTGATGAGTGATGAATTACCATAACAAATTTAGAATGTTCTTTATTGCGTCGAATGTCGATAATTCATATAAAATGAAAAATATACTTTATAAACTGTGTTTTTAATTTAGGACATGCATCAACTGCCCTTGCTTGGTACATAAACGGACTGCTGGCTCCAGAACTTTGGCTAAGAAGAGGTTTATCGTATGTATTTAAAGTGTATGGTGGAAACAATCCCCATAGTGCTGAATATTACCATCCAATTATCATTACCGATGAGCCACATGGAGGTTTTGATAAATTGACTGATGAGGCTCAATCAAAAATAAGGGTTCTAACGGGGAGTTGAGTATTCAAGAAGAGGAAGGCCCCGACCAACAGCTGGTAAGTTTTGCACTACTTTATAATAAATATATATATATATATATAATATATAATACTGACTGCTATTTCATCAATATGGCGGCGAAAGAAGTATTTGCATTGAATTTTATGTTGACAATATGTCAAAAATATTTTGTACTACAAAATTGCTTCTAATTATTATTGCAATAAATTAAATTGAATTTCAGCTTTACATGATTTATTTCGCAAATATAGGAAAACGTTGAATTTCCCTGAACTATAAAGAAATACACAATATATAATTTGCAATTAGCTTAACATATTTTGTAAATATGTATGTAAATTTTAAAAAAATCTGCCATTTTATTTGCTTATGTAAATGTTATTTTAGCTCTGTTGCAATAATAAGAAAAAAATGTCATATGATTTTTCAAAACCCCAAAAATTTACTGTATCAGTGCTAGATAATATAGGTAAACAGAATCTATTTTTAGCTGGACCCTTGTGTCTGGCACAGCACCAAGAGAACAAAGATAGAAGACTGGATGATGACTTTGAGACTTTTAAGAAATTCAATCGTTCCTTAATATATACCTGTGAAACGGGAGAACCTGGTGTATTAGAGTTCACCCCTAACAGCTCATGGCCTGACATAGTTTACTACAATTCTTTTACGCAAGCCAACGTGGGATGGAAGATACATATAGTTGATAGTTTTAATCAAAGAGTATACTCTAGTGGAGAAAATATTAAAATCAATAGCTTACTTGTTATTCTTTTATGTTTGTTTGTTAGGCAATTGTTATGATTGTTTATTTAAACATGTTAAATGCCATATCATTGTTTAATCGCAAGCAATAAGATATTGTGAACAAACGTATTTGGAATAATAAATTTGAAACATTATTTATTTTCTTGTTTTATACCAAAACCTACTGTACAAAATTATTTTAAAAAAAATCAGCAGACACTCATAATAAGTATAGAGCAGGCCAATAAGAGGACGAAATTTTCTTTAAAATCAAAATATACCAATGATTGAGTTAGTAAAATACCCATTTGTAGTTTTTGGCTCATGAGTGAAATATTGTTTTGTTTGCTATTAAACAATTATTCACAATTAGTCAGGTTTTAATTATGTCCGAGTAATTAATTTCCCTGAGAAAAAGTAGTGTGAAGTATATCAAATATTTAACTGAAAACAATAAAACAGTTTTCTCAAAATTCTTGTTTAATTTAGAATAACTTTTAAATAGCATGATTACCACAAACTTTCTGATTTTCTATAACATTCTTTAACTAACAAAACAACCTTAAAATAAGAATTTCTCGAATTTGGTTAAATAAATGTCTATAGAAATATTAATTATAACAGTATATTCCTCGAGATCTTAACAAATTTTAGACCGATGTTTCATATGCCTTTAATACTACCTAAAAATAATAAATCAGTTTATTTTATGGCCTTGTAACACAACAGGAATAGATTTAGTAAAAATTATCTTTGCAACAGGTAAGTATATAGGCAAACCTCAGTTTTCCGATATAAGTGGTTGCCTAACACTTCAATTCGCCCCACATTGGGCGCCAAGATGCAACGGTTAGTCGGAAGCCAGACGATGGAGTAAAATATCTCAGTGGCGTCCGAAATACATCCTCTACAAACCGTGCAAAGTCGCAAAGATAAAAAATACACGATCGTTCTGCATCCTTGACAATTTTATTTTCGTAAAATCCTAATCTAAAACAATACTTAAAATATGATGACTACATTTCAAAATTCAAAATAACGGCGTTAAACTTACAACAAAAAATTATAGTTTGATTGGCATCATACAAAAAAAATATTAAAAAAACTTCGTACAAATTGTAAATTTAATGCCCCACCTAATTAGCAGATAAAATGTCCCTCCAACAGGATTAACTACAAAAAAAAGCACCCATTTTCCGCTGGGTTTACATACGAAACGTAACAATTAACCTCAAAACAGCACCTGTTCAAATTGCTGAGCGCTTGTCTTTCATAAGCAGTGTTCGCATGTCTTTCAGCGTGGACGCAGGCAAAGATTAATCCAAAGATACAGAAAATAGTCTTATACAGGATGTTCAAATTTTTATCAGGTCAAAAAAGTTTAATTTTTTTAAATGTAACACACTATATATTATATTTGTGAAATCCTTGAGAAAAATGCTTTTCAAAAATACAGACATGTTGGGTGTAAACTCAATGACTCATGAAATACAGAGTGCTCAACATTAAAAATTTACCCCTCAGATGCTATAGCCAAAGTAACAGATTATCTTTATTATTAAATATACGAGAAAAAAAATCAAAACAGAATTGTTGTATGTCGATTAGAGTACAAATTGATATATTTAAATAGTATAGTGTGTTTCGAGTTTCCCTGGTCATACATGGTTGTATTTTGTATGGAACACATCTTACAGATTTAAGAGTATTTTTTGATATAACACCCCCATCATATTGATATTTTTGAAAAGCATTTTTCTTAAGGATTCCAAAAATATAATAATATATAAGAATTTAAAAAAAAATACAACTATATTTGACCCGGGAAAATTTTAACACCTTGTATATATTAATTTGTAATCTGATTGATATACCACAACTTTCGTACCAGACTTTTTCTGTATCTAAGATAATAAATAAAGTTTTTATTTGGACTTACATCTTAAGTACATTAAAAAGTTGCCTTTAGAGAGTATTGTTAGTTTTTATATTTCCAAAAAAAATAAAGATATTAGCAAAACAAAATTAGTTCTTTTTTTACGGATGGTTATTCTTTACAAAAATATACAGCGCCAAATTTTAACACACCTCCAGCCCCCGGGGGTGTACCGGGTGAGCAACTAAGAAAGGACGCCGGCCATATCTCAGAAACTAATCATCTCACAAGTTTAGGGAAAAAATTGTCTTATGTAAAGTGGCCCTGAAAAATAGCTGGAAAATATTTTCGAGATTCTAAAATGGCCGCTTGGGGGAGTAACAGCCATGACCAAACAGAAAATTAGTGTTTTCTCCGTATTTTGCCCAATTAAGTGGCATTAAAAATATATGCATCGTAATTATGGGAGAATTTTGAATCTTATTAGTTTTACAATTTTTTTTTCTATCTTCAAAAATAAAGTGGTGGGAGATGCCAAAAGAATTTTTTTTTAATGTCGATTATTCCGATTAGACAACGGAATTTAACAAACTTGGTGTCGTTACAACGGGCTTTTCTTAGTCTATCGAGTGCGCTTTACGGTGTTTTCATTTGATTATTACCGTCGCCGCTAGAGGGCGTTATCTGACATGTCTACAAATATCGTGCTATTTCTCAAAAAAATTAAATTGAATGGTATGTTTATTTTTACACAGTAAAATATGGAATTAAACGCTTCAGATGTCAGTGAAAACAGCAACTCGATAACTTTTTTCTAACAGTAGATATTAGTAAACAAACTTGAAATTATGATTTATTATCAGATCTTGGCGATGAAATTTGCAAAGTAGCTGTTGAAAACAAGTTAGCTGTGAAAATGACACAATGAAGAAAGAACATAATATATCAAATATTCAACTTGTCATTGTTGCTGTTTTGTGTAGTATTTACTTTTCTAACTGAATTTGATTACGTTTTGGAATAATGATTCTTATAAATGAAGAAGCATTTGACATGTTAGCGATTTACTTCGAATGCATGAGATGTGCAACTGTTGCTGCCAGAGTCTATGAGTTGCAGTATCCTGAAAGACGTCATCACGATAGAAGAGTTTTTATTCGACTGGCACATCGTCACAGACTGAGGTTCTCTGTGCACATCGTTTACGTACGACAGGATCTGTGCAACTTCCTGTGCATTTGAGACCCCATAGAAGTCGCACCGAGGAAAATTTTATAAATGTATTAGCATATCGACGATTTACTACCAATACCTCCTGTCTACTGAACTTATAATTTTTCAGGAGAAGCAAAAAACCATTTTATAAGAATTTAATGAAATAAAAAAAACGTAATTTTTTTGTTTTGTTAATAGAGCTTATAAACACTATTTTGTAAAAAAACTGTTTGATTTTTATATAATTCACATAGAAATTGTTGTCATTAATTTTACACTTTTATTCTATTTTTTCGGCATATAAATATGAGGTATGAGGTATTGTAGTTTGGCAACTGGCGCTAAATTTAAATTTTTGTCACAGAGATATTTGCTTCCTGTAAATGTGAATCAGACCTCTATGAGTAGTTTGGTGTATATTTATTTTTTGAAAAAAATGGAAGTTAGTAGGTATTGGTAGTAAACAGTCGATATGTGCAATTTAATCCTCATTTAAGTACTAGAGCAATAGCTAGTGACTTGGGAATATGTCGAACCACTGTTCGAAATATTCTGAGAGAACTTAAGTAAGTATTTATTTATAACGAATTAGTTCATCATAATTAGAAACATAGTGGGTTTGTGCAAAAAAAATTGTTATAAAGTTTATAAAATTTATATTTTAATGATAATGATATGTATGGTATAAAGTTTTTTATTTTACGGCTATGTAAGCTGTTGTATCTCGGGGTTATCAACAATTTAGAGCAAGTATAGAAAATATATGACATGCAAAAACGAACATTTTTCATATATTGCTATGAAGAACTTTTACAAAATGTAATAGATTTGTTTGATTTCTTTTAGGTTGCATCCATATCACATAGTCCTCCATCAAAGTTGAAATGCTCGCGATTTCGATCAGAGCTGGAACTGGCTGTTGCAAATGATAGATTACTTTCAGGTATTTTGTGGTCAGATGAGGCTTCATTTAGGAGTGATGGTATTGTAAATCGCCATAATATGCATTATTGGTCTGAAACGAATCCGCGTTGGATGCAAGAGGTCCAGTCTCAGGGTCGATGGACTATAAATGTGTGGTGCGGAATTCTAGGTGGACAAATAATTGGGCCTTTCATTTTCAATGAAACTCTTAATGGAGAACGTTATCTAAATTTTTTAAGAAACTAATTGCCGCTTCTTTCAGAAGACGTAGATCTAGCAACTCGTCGTGATATGTTTTTCCAACATGATGGGTGCCCGGCGCATTTTCCTCTGAACGTTCGAGATTTTTTAGACTAGACATATCCTGACAGGTGGCTAGGACGTGGAGGTCTATTTCATTGACTAGACATATCCCCAGATCTGACTTGCCTAGATTTTTATTTGTAAGGGCGAATAAAACATCTCGTTTTTGCCACCAGACCCACGACAAGAGACGACATGATTGAGAGAATAAATTCAAAGTATTTCGATGGCAGAAGTAGAGACTTCCGTTCAATCCACTCGCCAAAAAATGAATTCTTGCATCGAAAATAATGGACGACATTTTGAACATCTAGGGCCCCACTAATTATATTCTAATTCTTTTAAAGTATTGTAATGTGTTTTTTGCGTTTACTTTATTAAATTAATTTATTAATAACTAATTTTTATATTACATAATACATATTCTACTAAACATTTTTGATATATTATGTTGTTTCTTCATTGCGTCATTTTCACAACTAACTTGTTTTCAACAGCTAATTTGCAAATTTCATCGCCAAGACCTGATAATAATTCATAATTTCAAGTTTGTTTGCTAATATCTACTGTTAGAAAAAAGTTATCGAGTTGCGGTTTTCACTGACATCTGAAGCGTTTAATTCTCTATTTTACTGTGTAGAAATGAACATACCATTCCATTTAAATTTTTTAAGAAAAAGCACGATATTTGTTGACATGTCAGATAACGCCCTCTAGCGGCGACGGTAATAATTAAATGAAAACACCGTAACGAGACCAAGTTTGTTAAATTCCGTTAAGTCTAATCGGAGTAATCGACATTAAAACATTTTTTTTGTCATCTCCCCACCACTTTATTTTTGAAGATAAAAAAAAATTATGATAATTATGATGCATATATTTTTAATGCCACTTAATTGGGCAAAATACGGTGAAAACACTAATTTCCTGTTTGGTCATGGCTGTTACGTCTCCTAGCGGCCATTTTAGAAACTCAAAAATATTTTCCAGCGATTTTTCAGGATCACTTTACTAAAGACAATTTTTTCCCTAAACTTGTGCGATGATTAGTTTCTGAGATATGGCCGGCGTCCATTCTTAGTTGCCCACCTGGTACATAATATTAAAAATTTTATACTTACCTGTTAGGTACCTGTTTGGTTTCGAAACAAAACACACATTTTTTTGGTCAGATTCAAGCTAGGAGCACTGCATGAATAATTTGTTCGATCACTAGCTATATTTCAATCTAAAACCTTATTATCAAAATTAAATATCTTTTTTGTGTCCAAATATAAGATTCGCTAATCTTATTTGACACTCTCCATACAATTTCATTTACCATATTACAGAATTTGTCATTAGAAAGTGTATTGCTGGACTTGAAGCGTCACGAAATTAATTTTTTACAGAAAAAAAAAACGAATACTATAACAAGTTTATATGATCAAACTTTGACACGGAATTCTTTGGGTTTTTTATATGACACAACATTATTAACATTGATGGTATTTATTTTAATACTTGATTTGTGATACAAAATAAAATTGTGTTTTACTGCTTACTACTAAATTATAATACAAACTTCACTCTTGTTATGTTCTTCGTTTTATATAGACTACACTTTCAAAACAATTACATTCAATTTAACAATAAATAAGTTTTGTTTCCTACTATGACATACATAAATAAACTATAAATAACAAATAATTACATAAAAAAATATCACTTTTAACATGTTTCTTTTAAACGTGCAAGAGGGATGAAAATGAACTTTTAAAAATATTTAAAATAGTCGAATTTATAAGAAAAAATAAAAAGCTGTCGTTAAAAATTTATGGTTCGTGCAGTTTAACAAAATTTTCCAGAGTCTTAGGTATTTGATTTTTATATTGTATTTTACATTTACTAATCACAGCAGAGCACAAACATTTTAATGTGATATATTTCAAAATATGTATTTCAGATGACGAATTCCGTGAGCTATCCAGAATTGCTTCACAAGCAGTTTTACCCGATGCATTTGGTTGATCAATGTGTGCACCATATTTCAAGAGTAGCTTTACCAACTGCAATTTAAAAGTGAATTAGTTTTCAACTTGTCATTAAAAATTGAAAATATTGACTGAATTACTAGCTCTACAGTCTATTCATTATATATAAAAAATAAAGGTGGCTATGATTCTTCGTGATGTTTTACTCTATACAGGGTGTTTCAATGATGTCACGATAAACTTCGAGGGCTGATTCCTATCGTCAAAAAAGCAAAAAAAAAAAACCAGGAATACAATGTTTTCCTAAAATGCTTTCTAAGCATTGTACGATGCTTTGAAACATTAAACAGGCTTTTTAAATAATTACTCATGATGGTTAAAACTACACACGGCAAAATTGTTTTCGTGGTAGCAACGTACACGAATAGTTTTATCAAAAATTAACCAGTGACGTCGGATTTAGAGCGGGTTGGGATAATCGAATCTCACGTAAAAAAGTTATTTGCAACTAAACAGATTTCTGTTTTGTTGATTTGGATGCACCATCTTTAAGCAGAACTTTTGTTCTCCTTCAGTTTTTTTTTCGTACATCGTACCATTCACGAGTAAAAATTAAAAAAATCATCGGAATGTCATGAGCATCGTCAGAAGCGAATCTATGATTATTTTACTCTAATTCCTCAGTAAGTGAAGTAAACAATTGTAAAAGTCAAAAGCAACGGCGGTTCTTCTATAGGGTCATTTGGTCAATGACTTCCCACATACAAATAAAAAATAGAGCCATTCATTTTCTGAAGTTTAAAAATATATAATATATATATTTTTAATATTCTTAAAAAAATATATTAAAGTTTCTAGTTCATTCTATACACAATACTATTCCAATATCTAGATCATTACATTATTCATTTATAGAACTTAAAAATCTTGGGTCAATCCACAACGTGTCCTCAAAGCTAGCTACGGACCGAATTTATAACGAATTATAGTGAAATAGACTTATGCGCGAATCGTCAGAAAGCAAAAAAAGACAGAAAACACTGGAGGGGACAATGACCCTGGCGACCCTGACACGGGAACGCACGAAATTTAGTATATACAACAGTCGCTAGTCACCAGTCTTATGTTGACTATCTACGAGTTGGTCGATAAATTCTATCGCGTTGTTTTTAATGTTTTTATTTGTGAACATTTTATTAGTAAATCTCTACTCGTGAAATTAAGTAAAACAGTGTTTTTGGTGTTTACTATTAAATATGAGTGTTGTACAAAATATACTAAAACTGAAAGATGGACATAAGTTGGGTTATGAAGACCGAGTGAAATTCAAAGGTGGTGGCCGTCCAAATCCTAACATGACGATAAAGCAAACATCTCTTGATAAGAAAAAAGAAGTTAATAGGTCTGTTTAATTAAAAAAAGTTATCCTTCAGCAAATTTTATTCATTGTTACGCTCAACTAAATTTAATATTACAAAAAGCATCAAGTCAGGATAAAAGCATAAACATTTTTTTTGCTAATTTACATAGCTTTTCTTCATTCTTTGGAAAATCGCCAAAAAGAACAGCCGTGTTAGATAATGTTGTTAAGATGATATTACCTAAAGCTGCTCCAACACGATGGAATTTTAATACAAAGTGCATAGAGACTGTTCATACCTATCGAACAGAATTATTAGATTGTTTAGAAAAAAATCATTAATAATGAATCAGAAAACAACACTCTAAACCAAGCTATTGGTTTAAAAAACTACTTACAAAATTAACATTTTCTTTACTGGTTAATTTTTTTTCATTTAGCCTCATTGTGATATATTGTTCAATCAATTACAAAAATGTAATATCGATGTCATAACAGTAAATAAGTGTATTGGCGTTTTTAACAGTAAAATTGAAGACATCAGAAATAAAATTTTGAATAACTATTTGGAGGAGACATCCATGTCTGCCCAGAGATGTAAAACGGAAGAATCGAAAAGGAGAATTTCATTAGAAGTTTGTGATATAATTACATCTGAGATCAAAAACAGGTTTGGCTTCAGTAATCATTTAGCAGTGTCTCAGTTATTTCACGCAGATCGATTTAAAGATTATTAAAAAAGCTTTCCTCAAGATATGTTTAAATTAGTTAAAACGGAGTATCCAGTCATAAATCATTTGAAACTTAAAACTGAATTAGAAGTAATATACAGGGTGTTTCTCAATATCATGTACATACGCAAGGGGGTAATTCTTTGGCTTATTTCATGACTGAAAGTTTATATAAACATAAGTCCGCAAACGCTTCTTTACTGATCTACAGGGTGTTGAAATTTGAAGATTTTTACGAGATTATAACAAGTATTTAAAACACATATGCAGACATAAGTTACGATTTCAAATGCGACCTGTCAAAATTAATAACAACAACAGATTATTCAAATAAAACTGGAGCCTACTAGACCATTTTAAAAATTTTCAATTTTATCTAGGAATTACAGAAAATAGTTTTTTATTTTTTTTCTCGGTAACGGTCACATATACGGAAAAACTACAAGAGACCAAAAAGTTTCTAAATAAAACAGAAAATTCATATCATATTTTAGAATCTACCAGCGGCGCATCGAAAAAAAGTTCAGGGGGAGAAAAGGGGTATGACTCCTGAAAAAAAATCTCCCTGTAGATTCTCACAACCATTTGGCATGCCCAATGTAAGCCCTACAGCGTAACCTATATTCCAAATTTGAGCTAAATATCTCAAAAGCTGCAGGAGCTCTAATGAAAAAAAAAAATGAAAATTTTCAAATTTCAAACACCCTGTAGATTAGTAAAGAAGCATTTGCGGACCTATGTTTATATAAACTTTCAGTCATGAAATAAGCCAAAGAATTACCCCCTTGCGTATGTACATGATATTTAGGAACACCCTGTATAGCCGAGATTTTTCCAATAGTGAAGGTGCAGTTGCTTTGTTACAGCTTTTTATTAATAATTTGTGCAATACTTTTTCTGAAAGTGTCAAACTGTTAAAAATCTTGTGTACTCTCCCTATGACTACCGTCGAAAGTGAACGTTGTTTTTCCACCTTAAAAAGAATAAAGACATTTTTAAGAAATACCATGGGTCAGGAAAGGTTATCTTCTTTAGCTATGCTTATCATAGAAAGGGCATTGATAAAGAAGATAAAAGACTTTAATGAAAAAGTAATTGACCACTTTGCATCTCAAAAAGACCGGAGGATCGACTTGGAATTTAAATCACTGTAAAAGGTAGATAATACAGTAAACTTTTCTAATTGACCTCCCTATCTCTTGACCCACGAACCGCCACTGGTCAAAAGGGGTTTAATCTGATACAAAATCCGGTAATTCAAGAAAAAAAAATTTACTGGCATGTTATTAAAAATCACAACGGAATTTGATGGTATACCCTCAAAGCATTGCAAAGCGCTTAGGAGGCATTTTAGGAAAAAACCGTTAGTCTTGTTTTTTGCTTTTTCTTGACGAGAGGAATCACCCCTCGAGGTTTGTTGTGACATCATTGAAACACCCTGTATATATGATTGATAACTGATTGACATCCATCAAGTATTGTAAGGTTAGGTATATTAGTAATTGTGTTATGAAACTTTATAATTTCACATTTTAAGTAAAATGGCATTACGTCATTGGTCGCATTCAGGAAAACGCGACGCTGTGGCGCTTTATGAAGCGGTGTACTGAATAATTCGTGATTTACGTGCAGCATTTTAGTAAAGCGAAAAAGCATATAATAGACCCTTTGCACTTGCCGGATTTTTAAAAATTAATTCACATATTCTAATATAGTCTTATTAAACATTAGCAATTATCAAATCTGTTAATAATTTCTACCTGGAAAATGCTTAAATTACTAACTGAATATCAGATGCTTGAGGCGTATCTGAAAACGCTGTCCTATTGGAGCGACGTCACCAATCACGAAATCTCCGAGTGGTGAACGGTACGGTACGTTCATGCATTAAGTATGGGTGCTTGTTTCCTAAAATTATTTGGTCTCCGATATGCAGACAATATTATATTGCAAACACCTACTTAGTTTATGAGTCTAGCAATGAAACGGCAACAATATATTGTTTAGTATTAATAAGCAATTATTGCAATTTACATAAAACGAAAAAAAAAAATAAGAAAATTTATTTATGCAAACTTCAATTCAGAATTACGTCCATCTTTAACAAGAGCAGCTTTTGCGCAAGTTTCGTACTTAAAACCATGGTAGGAGTATAGGTCTTGCGTAAAAAAATTCCTGTCAAACTGACATTAGGGCAACAATGAGCAAAGCCACCTCGTCAAAAAATAACATTTCCTAAAGTAAACTGTTGGAGACAAGTTCATAAAAATGAACAAGTGCATCTAAAGACATGAACCAAAAAGCAAAATTTAGGAAAGAAATGGTTCTTAACAAAAAATGGTATTTTGAAAGAATTTGGCTATGAAATTATTCCACAGGGTGTTTTGAAATAAGGGTTATACAACAACCTTTCAATTAACCCTGTATAATGACTAATACGTCAGCATTTAACAAAAGACTGGATATGCAAGATGAAATTAGTCATTTTATCTACAGTTTGCTAAAAAATTTATGAAAATTGAACGTAAAAAATTTTAGAAACCTCTCAAATCTTACCAAATATTAACTTGTTACGTTTTTCTGCATGTGTGTATATAAAAAAATTACCTTTGTTAGAGATGTGTAAGAATTTTATATACACACTGTATATACGTACTTTTAGGAAAAATATTTTTGGACGTCCTTTTATCTTTTTCAAGTAAAAATTGTGAGTTTGCGATTGAAGTCTATTTAAATAATAACATTTGCTAAAAATGAGTGTCACCACAAAAGGAATATTTGACAACTCTGTGTCCAATGATTTTTAGTAACACCCAGTAAGCTCACACAAAATCCACGTTGAAAAATATTTGAGTTAGTGCCTCAAAATAACATAAAAAAATGAGAAAAATCGTTCGAAACGCAGGATCCTGCTGTACCATGCCATATACTATACACATTATTTTTTTACTGCTTTTGTATATTTAATTTTAATTTAATTTTTTTAATTACTCACATCAAAAAGATCCATGCATGCAAAAACGCAATTTGTTTTCAAAAATTTCTTTGTATCCCGTTTAACCATCTTCAACTAAACTTTTATACGTTTTCCGTTTCATGGAACTTGGACAAAAGTTTTTTTTTGGCATTTTTATTGAAGTACTTTCGCATATTGGTACGATGCACCAGTAATACGATGATAAATTATCATCATTGATAATTTAGAAGAATTGATCATTATAATTCCTTCACTTAAAATTTCACAACACAAATCACAAATAACACTACTTGTTTACATTTAACAAGTGAGAACGGGTGAACAGTATGAGCGGGTGAACAGTCTGATATGTGCATTAGTTAAGCGTGCGCTACGCGCACCCTTGGCGCTGTACAAGGCATCCTCTGTCGCAACAAAAATTTGTGTATTATTGGCCGCCGCGCCGTTACGATGCGTCGGATCGAATTCGGTCATTAGACTTTTCTGCGCCGTTCGCGACGTAGAACGTCAACCCCCCGCGATTTTGACGAAAAGGCGCGTACCGAAATTAGACCCCCTTTCCCGACCCCCCACCAATTTTTTTCACGGAAACCTCCCCTCGAATAATCCCCGCCCACGGGAGCGCGGTCCTTAATCTGCCGACGAAGTATTTTTTTCGGTCGATCGAATATTTTCGGCGCGTCGAAGGCCGCCACGCCGTTACGACGCGTCGGATCGAATTCGGTCATAAGACTATTTTGCGTCGTTCGCGACGGAAAACGACACGCCCCACGATTTTGCCGAAAAGACGCGTTCCGAAATTAGCTCCCCCTCCCCCGACCCCCCACTCCCGCTCTATTTTTTCACGTAAACCTCTCCTCGAATACTACCTACCCACGGGAGCGCGGTCCTTAATCTGCCGACGAAGTCTTTTTTTCGGACGATCGAAAATTTTTGGCGCGTGACGCGTCGGATCGAATTCGGTTATAAGACTTTTTTGCGTCGTTCGCAATTTAGAACGACACGCCCCCCGCGATTTTGCCGGAAAGGCGCGTTCCGAAATTAGTGATTTTTATAAAAATTAGCTGAAAAACATTTAACACAATGATGACAGAAGGGGAAAGTAGTAATTTACTTGCTCAGTAGGGAAATTATTGTACCTATTAGTGGTATCTTATGTCATTAAAGTTGTTATATCACGCATATGAGCATGATGAAAACAACGAATGTGCACGATTATTACTTATGATTTTCGATAGTAGGCTCCTTTGGTAACACATAATCGTCAGTATTAAAATGTTTCTTACAAACACACGAATGTTGCGAAGGAGTAAAGTTATCCCTGCGAATCGCTTCTAACCACTGTTTTAGGCGAGTTTTATCTCTCGGAAACATATGTCCGCCTTTTGTTTCCGAACAAAATGGAACTGCACAACACTGAAGCATAATTAACAAGTTTTTTTATTTACTGGTGTACGAAATAATTATAATAAAACCCTATAAACTTGTTCTGCGCCTAACAATAACTTCTGACAGCTACCTTACTCGCCAGTGGAACAAACTGGTAAGCCTAAAAATAGTAGCCCTCGTTCCCTGAATGCGGCCAATAAAATCAGAAAATATTAATACAAATAAAAATAATTTAAACACCTATGCGATTGTAAATAAATTTAAATATTTTTCGTGTAAATATAATGAATATATCGTTGATAAACAATTTTATTTAGAATGTAATTCTAATCTGTGATATGGCTTTAAAAATCAACTTGTCACAAGTTTCGCAAAGTTCCAGTGAGATTTACCTGTTCATGTACCTGAATGAAACTGATCTCCAATTTGTCGCTGGGTACACGACACAGATTTAAAATTTAGTTAGTCTAAAATTAAAAAAGAGGGGGAAACGTTATACAATTCTGCATGTGGGATATGTACTTGGGTGTGATTTCTTATTGGATTCTAAAAACAATGACAGAAGCTACCACAAGACCATGACTGGAGACTTTTTTCAGAAATTGATAAAATACCAACTTATTCTTGCAATAGGACAGCTTAAATGTAAATGTGTGATGGTGATAAAAAATGCTTCTTACCATTTCATACTATTTGATAAGCCACTAACATTATTTGCTTCTAAGAAGTGCGAAATGCCCAAATGGCTGACTAACAGAACTGAAAGACTATCAAAATTTAAATAAAAAAGAATTATGGGAGTTAATAAAATCAACTATGTAACAAGACTTACATAGTTGACGAACTGTTAAGACAGCAAGGACACGAAGTCTTTCGTTTACCACCATACCATTATCAATTTAACCCAAATGAAATGACACATAACGACACTATTATAAGAGCACATAAACCTTCCGTCTTCGCTGAAGCAAACTGAAGATTTAGTCCTTGTGACAGTGTGAGCACTGTGAAAATTTGGGGAGGAAGGAATGGGTACGGAAAATGGGACAAATATATATGCCTTCTTTTATCATTTCACCAGCAGAATCTGATTCAGACTCAAACAATGAAGGCAGACTCTGACAGCGAAATGATGGAAATTTAAGTCAGATCCAATTTAAAAGAATGATCATTTTTTTTATTTTGAGGAAATTATTTTTTATCACATGTTCGAAATGGTTGAAAGTAGACATTTACGTACTTATATCTTGTCTGTACCCATTGTTACAAATCATACATCTCTATAAATGGCTAAATTTCATTCAACTGATGATTTATAAATTGTTATTTTTGTTAAATGCGTTAATCGTCATTACCAATCATATTTATTTATTTATTTGTCAGAAATCTATTTGATTTTATCGGTATTTAATATTCTGTTAAATTATTTTCATTGTTATTTGTTTATTAATTTTCTTGATTACCTTTAAGATAAAATGTTTGCAACTATTATATTCATTATTATTTTAATTTTATCAATTTGATGCGAGACTATCTACTATATTACAAAAACAATGAGCTCTTGATGTTTCATGGTTACAAACAAAAATTTAAAAATAATGGCCACACTGTATTGCTGATATATGACTGCCAGTATACCAGTGGCGGATTTAGGCTATACCATATCTCAAAATTGGAGCATGGAATCCAAACAAAATTTTAAGGCACGACTATCAATACTGAAAAATTTAGTTCTCAAAAATTTTCATTTTTTGTAGTTATGACATTTTGAAATTTAAGTTATTCATTGTATAAATTTCAAAATGTCATAACTTTATAAAAAATCAAAATTTTCGAGAACCAAAAAAAACGGGGGTGATAAATTTTTCTTCTGATTACAAAAAAAATATAGTTTACAAATATTTTACTAATGGTCTAGAAGTAATCTGGGTCGGCAACGCATTTTAGTAACTTTTTTCTCATTTTCTTTTTTTCAATTTTTCTTCTGCAAAACTTCTTTACTCAGTTCTGATAGTCGTGCCTTCAAATATTGCTTGGGTTCCATGCTCCAATACTAAGATATGGCATAACCTAAATCTACCAGCCGCCACTGCAGGATACCTAACCTTATAATATTTGATGCTGTCACAGTCGAGTAGTTGTCAATCATCCTATAGTGAAACATATATCACGAAAAATCTAAGACACCCTTTATTTTTTCTTCTAATGATTTAATGAATTGACTGTAGTCAAGGGACACCAGTTCTGGACATTTGGCAGCAATAATTTTTTGCATGTTACAGTTTTTTGATTTGATTTATAAGATTATAAATATTACTAAAATTCATAAGCCCTCGTTCAATGAATACTTTTAGAGGTGTCTCTAAAAGCAGCTGATAACAGTGTCAATTTGGCATATTATTTTAGACAAACTTACAACATTCCTTCCCATTACATAAATCCTAAAAACAAAAAAAAATCTATGCAAAAACTTTCTTAATAAAAAATTGTCCTTATCTATGAAATTATTTCCAACTTGAACTACATCTATATATTTTTCTGCTACGGCTTACAATTTTACAGAAGAATGACAAATTTCACATACATAAATAAATAATAATTGTATCTAAATAATTTTCATGTTCTCATAAAACATACAATAAAAATCATCATCACAAATGCAGTAGTTCGGGAAAATTTGAATACTTAAGATTATAATTTTTTTTTTCTATAAAATAATTTATAAAAACATTTTGGTTCCAGTAAATCTTCCCTACATCTTGGACAAAGTGTTAATTAATTGAATTAATTATATTCGGGATTAAATATCAGCCTGTTGAAAATCTTTTGAAACTGTATCTTTAGCAATTTAATTCCTACAGTTACATCATATATTTTTTTTAAATTGGTACTGTACAATTTCTAGATATTATTTCAAACAGTTTAGATAATTTTTAATAAAAATCGGAAAGTTAGTTAAAAAGAATCTTATCGGTGACATGAAATTTACATAATTGTGAATTCTAAATGTAAACAAAAAACTGAACATATAAATCAATTATTTTTCATTTCAAAATAATAAACAAAACCGATTTTTTTTTTACTCTTGTTCAAATAAAAATATTCCAACTCATTAATCACACAAATGGCAAATATGTTTCTTCTGCCATCATATTGTATGTAATCTTACTTTATAAATTACTGTAAAAGTATTTTTTAAAATAAGTTCTAAAACACAATCATTAGAGAGCGAACCTTTTAAGGGGACATACTAGGGATGACCACATTTGTAGTGACAACAAATTTTTTTTATTTATTTGATCCATACGATAACCATATTTTCTCCATTTATGCCCCAAACTTTCACAAAATTTAAACACTTTTATAATGAAATTCTTGCCCACACTTAAGTTCTTTCTCTCATCATGTACTGAAAAATGTGATCTAATTGACTGTGCGTGGGGCAAATGTTTTACAGGAATATTTACTGACAATGTGGACTGTTCAATGATAAAAGAATAATGATCAAGAGAGTGAGTATTAATTATCTGATGTACCTTTCTATATTTAGGTTAGGTTAGGTTAGGTTTGCTGTGAGTGGGTCTCAGTAGACCCTCCACTGCGGCCATCAGCAGGCCTATTGTGGCTCACGCCTAATTATATTTCACCCAATAAGTTCAGTCTCTTAATGAAACTGATAACTTTATTGGGTGAGAATGTGTCCAGATCCTCTGGCAGCAGTTGCTCTTTGCCAAATATTGAGAATCGGATCCTCTCCACAGCAGGACAGGTGCATAAGATGTGGTCTGCCTTCTCATCATCCTCCAGGCATAGACGGCACTCGGCGTTTTCCGCTAGGCCGAGTTTATGCAGATGATAGTTTAGTCGACAGTGCCCGGTATATAGGCCTGTTAGAGTTTTCAGGTTTATCCTGTGTAACTCTAAAAGTTTCTTAGTTCTCGATTTCAAAGGGTATTTTATGAACGCCTTCGAATGAACTAATCCTGGTAACTCTTGCCAATACTGGAGAGTTTGCCTTTCAGCCCAGGTTGAGATAGCCATCTTGGCCGTACTTGAAGATATGCCAAGTATTGGTTCTGGTCCGATGAATCGTGATCCCGCTCCTTCTCTGGCTAAGGAGTCCGCTATTTCGTTACCTTCCATACCAGAGTGGCCGGGTATCCAGACCAGAGTCACTTTGTTGTTCTTGCCCAAATGATTTAGAGCTTTCTGACAGTTCCATACCGTTTTGGAGTTACACCGGTAGGAGCCAAGAGCTTTTATAGCTGCTTGGCTATCTGAGAAAAATTTTTATTGATCTGCGTGTAAGATGCATATATTCCAGCCTTCGTACACACAGTTCAATGGCATGAACCTCAGCCTGAAAAACAGTTGCATGAGTACCTAGGTTTGAGACTATCCTCACCTGTAGCTGTGTACTCCGGCTCCTGTTCCCTCGGGAGTTTTGGAGCCGTCTGTAAACCAACAACTGTCTGCTTTCAGTAGGTCGGCTTTATTCCGATCCCACTCATCTCTTTCTGGAGAAAGGATGTTGAAGGTCAGCTCGTAGTTGGTCATAGTAGGCATAGTATCCGAGGGCATTCCCAGGATGCTGTGATTCTCTATGTCATCCAACAACCTGTTCCGCTCCATGATACTAGTCTGCGGCATATTAATGGCCGCTTGTTGCAGTCTGTAGGTTGCCCACCTGGCCTCTCTCCAGATACATATGAAGAGGGGTAAATCCAGGAGGATTTCCATTGCAGCTGACGGTGTGGTGCTAATTGCTCCCGTTACGGTCATGCATGCTAATCTCTGCAGTCCAGAGAGTTTGGATTTGGCCGTCCGTTGTAATCCTTTCGGCCACCAAACAATGGATCCATATGTTATCATTGGTCTGATGACCGTGATATAGATCCAGTAAATTTGTTGGGGACCCATGCCCCAGGATTTGCCACAAATACGACGGCATGTCCATAGGGACAGCTTTGCTTTGTGGATTACCTTTTCCAGATGGGAGTTCCAATTAAGTGATTTATCCAGAGTGATTCCTAGATATTTCACCTCCTCCGCAAATGGAACAGTTTCACCCATTAAAGTGAGAGGTCTTAGGTCCTCCAGCTTCCTTTTCCGGGTGAATGGTACTATTACTGTTTTTTGAGGGACCTTTCTATATTAAACACTGTTGAATATGTACGTGACCCATATTCTCAAGCTGTTGGCTGGATCATACATATGGGACATAACAGCAGTCATTAAGCATTAAGATCCAATAAATTATAATTATTCATTACTCACAATTACCTCAAATTGTTTATCCGTACTAGTAGTGACTCCTGTGGTCGCCCAAAATTACTCGTCCGTGTCTTTAAAAAATCCGCTTCTAACAATGATAAAAGTCATTTATTGACATTTATAAAATATGCTCCCCTTTTCATGTCATTTTGTACCGCATTTAGAGATTATTTTTTTTGTAAAATTATGTTGGAATGTTAAAACAAGCCTTACCTATTTTTTGCTGATACATAATAAAAGGGGGAGAGATGGTCGAGAAGTAAAGCGACAAGGTGAATGTTACCAAACTGATTTTGGTTGTCTTTCAAAAGCCGATAACCCATTAGTTAACACTTTTGTAATAAATAATGCAGTTTTTGGTAACAATTTTTTAAATTGGTTTGTAATTAGCAGAACAATTTTTTTTTTTGGTAATATGAACAATGTATCACAATCTATCTTGAATAGTTATTGTGGTACTTGATTCCCTGGCAACGCTGTCTCATTTTGCATTGTTTCCTCAATGAGAACTTTATAATGTGGCATGATTTCTGGAGGTTGTCCTAGTTCTTATAACATCAATGTTTACCGATTACAGTTGAAAGTTATTTTGTTAATAGTTCGTGCTATGATACTATTAAGACCAAACAAGTGTAGGAGGGGCTATCGTACAAACCACTATTTGATTTTTCTTATAATACACCGTGATTTATCGCGCCTGCGTCTTAAAAAAATTTGAGTTAAAAACCTTATGCAAAGTTAGTTATTGGAAAATAAAGAAAAGTACATACCCAATCTGAATAATTATAGGACATAGTCGCAACATGCAATGGCGTGCAACCAAGGTCATTTTTAGCATTAACAGGTGCGCCACATTCCAGCAGACATCTAACCACACTTTCCCCTCGGAAAAAATCATCTGAAATCCATAATGCAATTAAAAACTTTAAAACTACACATATATATAAATTTTACTTACGATGGGTTCTTCGTCCATAAAATAACTAGATCTAATAGTGTTCAACTTAGATACACACAAATGTAATATAGTATCTTCCAATATTACACATTTAATATTTTTTCTGATCAAATCTGTTATTAGTTCAGTGACGATACTTTTGTTTTCTTCAGATGACGTTTCTATCATGAGATATATTAAATGTGTAATGCATTTTAAAATTTTATCGAAGAAATCCAATTGCCTTTTGTATCGTGGTTTTATTGTCAAAAGTTGCCGCATTTCTAAAAAAAAATGCATATTGACAGACGATGTCAATTGTCAGTGTTTTTATAGATGTAGTACAACTGCGAACAGTTGAGAAACAATTACGAGGTTTAAACCATGTGCCTTGACATATATTTTCCTTAATTTTATGATGAACCAATAATAGCAAATCTTCAAAAATAATTTGAAAGAGTGAGATGCTGTATGCAGCATATGGTCGTGGGGTCACTCGTCACTGCCTAGGAGGTTAGCACCTTCTGAAGTAAACACCAATGAAACAACACGGCAATGCCAGCGAACCTTTGTTTAATATAGAAAGTTATCTAAATTTAAAAATCTTACCAACAATATTATTTGTCATCAGCCTAAATGTTGATACGACATCATGAAATCTTTGTTGTGTATTTTCTTCTCTATTCAATGTAGATTTTACATTATAGTCAATCATCAGTCTTACAAGTGCTTGTGCTGTAAAGCATGTATCTGTGTACAATATAGAATCCTTTTCTATCCGAATATGGAGCGCCCTCCTCCATAAATCGATGCAACGTTGATATCGCATTACATCTGCATATGACGCACCTCTGTACATGAGCCTAGAAATGTTTCATCGCACATAATTTAATATCAACTGCCACCATGGTCTTTTGTAATTAATTAGTGCTATTAATATCGTGACTAAAATTTTCAATTTGTTAAAATGTTATGCTATTTTGTAAAAAAAGGGAAATGAGCTTGGGCACAGTATAGTATTTTTAGCACTTTTGGAAATACCAAACTTAATGTTCAAAAATGTCTGACAGATGTTCTTAAATGTCTAGTTATGTGATCTGGAAACTTTCCGACATGTAAATGTCCAGACATTTGCTAAGACTAATTTTAAAGATAAGATTAACTTAAATATCAAATTGTGTTTTCTTTATTTTTGATACTGTAGCCCACTGTAACCACAATAATTTTACTATTAGAACTAATAAAATCTATTCAAAAGTCTAATGAAAATTTTTATAAACAACACATACCTAAATATGGTATCCTTATGGTGTGGACCTAATATACGTTCAGCAATAATAAGACTTTGTGTTCTAATCAAATCTAATTCTGTTGAGATATTTTCAAGTTCCTCCATGCTTTCAAATTCTTTTTTGATACCTATACCCCCTCTCGTAGTGGCATAACTGGCTGTTTCGGTATTAACCCTAAAAGGATAAATTATAAAGTATTTTAGTGTAATTAACCCTAGAAAAATAAATTATAAGGTATTTTAGTGTCTCTTTTCTAGACAGCTTTGATTTTGGATTTCGAGGGTTATCCAATTTCTGTGGTTTATTATTATTTTTATTACTGATTAAGAATTTCGTAAAAAATTATAAGTGTACAATACGTATTACAATTATATGTTCTTCTTTTGGTGAAAAGTGAATAAAAAAGAAATGAAAATTAACAAAAATTTAACAAAACTCTACCCAAAGTAGCTATTTACATAACAAGACCAGAAAGTGATTCTTTACTGGATTTGCTGGTGAGCCCGGTAAAGACATTTTCTGTGTGTTACATACAAGACTTTTCCTACAACCATTCTTGCTAGTATCAAAAACATTTTTACTTGAAACCTTTTGCAAACAAAATTCATAAAATCAACTGTCAGATGTCAGATGCTAACCTTCACAGAAGACTGGATAAATCATTTTTAATTGTTATCAGCAGTGACGGCTGGTGAAATTTAGGTCGTCATATTTTAGTATTGGAGATCCAAGCAATACTTTAAGGCATAACTATCAAAACTAAATGAAGAAGTTTTGTAAAAAAAAAATGTCAACTGAAATTTGAAAAAAAGTCGAAAAATTGTGTGCCTCACCATGTTATTTTTTAAACAATTTGTAAAATATTTGCAATACATTTTTTTTCAGAATCAGGTCAAAAATGTATCGACAGATTTCAAATTTCATCACGAAATATTGCCTTTTTTATAAAGTTACATTGTTTTGAAATTTTATTTTAGATTCATTTTTCAAGGTACAAATTTCAAAGGTGTAACTTTTGTAAAAAATCAATATTTTTTTGATGAAATTTAAAATCTGTTGACATATTTTCCACGCGGTTGATAAAAATGTTTTGCAAATATTTTACAAATTGTTTAAAAAAATTTCAATCACATTTTTTGTTTTTGCAAAACTTCTTGATTTAGTCTTGATAATTATACCTTAAATTATTGCTTTGGTCCCATGCTCCAATATGACAGCCTAAATTTTACCAGCCACCACTGGTTATCAAATACTCCTAGCACCCAAAAGTGACATAAGGGATCAGTAAAGACTGATCCCTTATGTAACTTCGTGTGTAACCCCTACCCTTGTTACATTCGATGAGAGTGAGATAACACATCCACTGAATCCATCGATGAATTTAAAAACTGGCCCCCATGCATACATATTCCTAATATGACGACAAATCACACTAAATGTTCTGTGATACAAAAAAATTAACCGAAAAATTAATTGAAACTTCAAAAACGGTGAAGTTTTGGAACTAAATTTCTTCAGTAAACTGCCATTATTTCGACTTGTCCTATAGATTTTTTAAGTTGAAAAAATTGACACCCTGTATATATAATCAAAAATAGTCTCAATGTAGGTATTTTCTATCATTATTAATATGAAGGTTAATATGGATATAAAATGTTCATATTTCATAAGTTCCCCATCACATTTCTTTAAAAAAAAAAAAATTAAAAATCGGGTTCCTACCACACAGATTAACTTACTATGATTTTCTCTTATCACCAATGCCTCTTTCCAGTGAAAAAAAGCTACGGCGACATCGTTGTGTTCATCTAAATAAGTTGCCCCCATTAGCTCATGAGCATTAGCAAGTTTTTCAGGTGGATAACTGATGTTTGAGGTGAGAAATTCAAATATACGAGTAGCTCCTTTTAGACAGGCCATTTGTAAAGCATCATCGCCATATCTAGATTTTGCGTTATAATTTGCACCACTTTTTAATAATAATTTTGTAGTTTCTAACCTAAAAAAATATTCAAAAAGAATATTTTTTCGCACATTACATAACCTTGTTACCTATGTTCCTGAATGGCATAATGTAGGGCAGTTTTATTCTGTATATCCCTAGCATTTACGTCGGCCCCATTTTTTAACAAAAAGTCACATAGCTGAGCACTCTGCACAGAATTAATTAAGCAAGTACCACCGTTATAATTTGGTCTATTAATATCAGCTCCATGTTCGACTAGATACTTAACAATTTCAAAGTGGGTCATGAAACATGCTGAACGCACTGGCGTAGATCCAGTATCAGATACTGCGTTAATATCAGCACCATGTTTAAGTAGTATTTCAACAACTGGAAGTTTACCAGATACTGCTGCACACCATAAAGGTGTAACAACATGTGTAGATCTAAAATAAGTTAAACATTTACCGCTAGTTTAAGCGAACCCTAGAAAAGTTACCTATCTTCTTGTACTTCGTAGAGTCCCTTTTGTTCAATATCAGCTTGGCATACTGAGATCAAATAGTCAGCAATTTCTGTTTGTCCTTTCTTACACGCAATAAACAACGGCGAGCAGCCTACTTTAATGCGATTTACGATATCTCTTCTTATATCCGGAGAATATTTTTCAAGTCTATTTCGAAGTGTATATGATAACCTAGCACCAGGTACTGCATGTTTACACTCCTCTATTAACTCGTGAAATATCGAATCTTTTTCATTTACCGGATCAACTTTTAGATTTTTCCACATATTCAGAGAGCGTAGGAAAGCTATTTTTGAATAATTGTTTTTTATTATGACAGCAATAAATATCAACCATGACACACTTTCTGCCAACTTCCCAGTTTTCAGTTTCCACCAGATTCCCTAGTTGCTTTCAAAATAGAGACTTTTTATTTATACAAAAAAACAGATTATTCTCAGAAAACATAAAATTTTTTAAACACTACAGTTACAAACATAAAATTTTATCAATTAATCGTAGAAATCACACAAATTGCATATTTTAGAAGTATGCTTTATCGGTTACAGAAGTGAATATTGGGTTGCATAACTTTCTTCATGAACATGATAAGGAAAAATATGGAAATATTAATTTTGTTATTTCGTGGAAAAATCACAAAAATGTGTATAAAAGAATCAGGATAAAATTCATATGATAACAAAGAAGCTTTGTTGATTTTTAATCAAAACATTTTGTTGAAATTCAAACATTTCTAATAAACAGTCTCATAGTAATGGGATTTGGCTTCCGGGGCAACATATAATTACGCTCTCACTTGCTACACACACTAATAGATCAGGAAATAAACATTACTTATTTTAGAATTTTATTTATTTCCTTCTGAAACGGTGGCGGAACTAGCTTAAATTTAAAGGTGAGATACTTATTCGTGCCACAAGTATTTCAGTTGGACCAATAAACAGCAAAAAAAGTTGAGTCACCCCCTTACTACAGCTACAATTAAGATCGGCAAAAAACTTTACTGGCCTGTAGGCGGCAAAACTGTAAATGTATTTTTCTTTACGCAAGTATGGGCATTTAAAAGAAATATTTATTTGTGTCTATTTCAATTTATTAACAACACAAATCTCAGACTATAGATCCTCTTTTATATTTAGTTAGATGAAGTTACCTATGTTTTTATCCTAAGTTGATGTTAATCCTTAATCCATGGTCCAGTGTTGTTTGTGAAAATAAAAAAATGCCTTGACGGGCCTCTAGGCGAGAAGAACTTGTACCCCTGTATTTCCCTTCGATTTTATCTCGGATTTTATGTATTTATAGATATACAGTTTGTGCTAGCTTAGGTTAGGAGTATTTATTGTTACTTATAAAAAGTGTGACTGGCTGTATGGATTCATTCCAAAAGCCATTTTCAAAAAAAAAAAAAAAAAAAAGTATGGGCACCATACTATGGTTAATAGATTTTTTGAGTGGGCCCTGGCCCACCCTTAGTTCCGCCACTGTACTGGAAATTGGTTTAGTAAAAATCAATGAAAAATTAAATTTCAATTCTAGTAAAACCATGGACGAGTAATAAATAGAGACGTAGATTTATATGGAGGATATAAATGACCTATTTGTTTTAATTGAAAAATGCTTAAAAAAAGATATACCTACCGTTTTATAAACATAAATAAAACATACTTAATTCAATTTGTGATCATACGTAAGTATAAAATTTTTCTCACACGAGACCAAAAAATTAACATTTGAAATTAAATGAAAAAAAAAAAATAAAACATAACCTATGACACTGGTTATTTTCAACTGCTATTTTAGAAACACAAAGTCAATGACAGATTGATAACAAGACGAGTGACAATCGTCTACGTCACCATTAGCCACTTTTGATGACCCAATATTTGGGTTATACTTATACCCTTCTGGTAAAAAATTTACGCACATCCATGTGTGTCAAAATGGGTACCCAACTGGATATACAATTTAGTCACGATTTCTTATTTACAGTGTAACTTTGCAATATATTTTTTAAAATTAATAAATATCTAGAGAGAGAACAAGGTCGTTCGTCTTTTGTACAATTGATAACGTATATTTATTATTAGCAAACCTGTAATTATAACTCAAAGAACCGCCTTCTTGATACTCGATTAGTACAAACTAAATATTTTTTCCACATTTGGAAGATATCAACATATTCATCATACAAGTTGAAATCAGGTCTGATTTAAACATGAGGCTATTGAGGTGGCTGCCTCGGGGTCTAAGGGAAGGAGGAGCAAGATAAACTCAAGAAATAAATCTAACATATGTATGTAAAAATAAATAAATAATCAGCGGCAGTGGCGTAGCTATCATAGAGTTAGGCGATGCCAATGCAGTGAGGCCCCAAGAGTGCAGGGGCTCCCGTCCCAAAATTCCATGTATCAATAAACGAAACGCGTTAAAAAAACAGTTGCAAATAATTGTTGCACATTTTATAGGATACTTTTCGCAATTTTTACTTTCTTATACTTAATATAAGGAAGTGTGGATCTGTGTGTGTGTATGTGTTTATCCGCGATAACTCAAAAAAGTACTAATGGGAGACTTTCCAAATTTGGCAGTTAAGATTGTCTACAACATTTTAGGTGACACATTAAATTTGGTGAATGTGGAACCACCAAAAGAGACATAATGAATGAAAGAAGAGAAAAGATACAATTTCGGGAAAAAAATTAAAAAAATTTTATTGCATTTCTGGACGAATCTCGACGAATTATAATGAAAAAAACATAACTATGAAAAAATAAATCTGTCCGCATGTCTGTAGTATCGTATTAATAGCTGCAGTTTTTGAGATAAAGCTTTCAAATTTAGTACACTTGTTCTAAAGGCCAAAGAGAATGAAAAATTCGGTGATGAACAAAATTGGCCAGTTGAAAGGCGGTCCACGGGACCTAAACTTTTTGTATTTGACTTTACAAAAAAATATATTCTTGATGAAAGATTATAAATCATGTCTACTATATCAAGAGAATAAAATATATTTTCAGAGTATTTAAATAAAGCTGATGTAAACTGAAATATTTTACACATTTGGCCTCATAAAATGGGGTTAGGATAAATTTAACAGTTTGATATTTGAAAGGTCTAATTTAGTTACAAAAATATCAATGTTAATAACAAAAAATTATTAAAATATATGACATCAAATATTATTAACAGTATCGAATGACGCTGATAATTAATTATTTAAAAATTTTAATGAAACGTTTCAAGGTACAATATTAAAATTTAATTGAGGTAAGTGAAGAATTCAATAAAATGATTTTTTTAGATCAGGCTGATATATAGTGGTATAAGAAAGTTATGTGCTGGCCACATCAGATATTTTCATAATTTTAGTTTTGTCTTATAAATTAATTCCTTCTATCTATTCTTATCTTCATGGCTACAAACTGATAATTTCTGTTTTTAAAATTAGACATTATAATGTGTTTTTGCTTTTACGTGATAAATGTTTAATATCTAGTTCAGTTGAAAAGGAATCTATATTTTGTTCTGACATCGTATTACGACGTACCTACGTAACTTTAATTATTATCTCTCGATAAAACCAACTTGGCTCATGTAAACAGCACTAGGATAATTAATGTTTAGACTTTCATGACTTTCATATTTATGGACAGTAACCATATTTTAAGTTATAAATAGGATACATTTTTAATTTTCTTCATCTCATGATGATGCCGACTGTGTTGGTGAAACACCTATCACCATACATTACTGTAATTTGATGGGTGTAGGAACTGCTTCAGTCGTAGCAGAGACTACATATAGTCTCTGGTCGTAGTATCATATTAAAGTTTGCAACCTTCTTCAAGCCCACTTTTTTTATTAAAATGTCATAACATTTTTATTTACTAATCAATTTTTTCAAAAACAATAGGGTTCTTCCTCCAGCTAACATTAATTTACCGTTCAAATTTCAATACAGTCGGACTTTCGGTTCATAAGTTATCGTGCTTACAAGAAATGTGACAGCCGGACGGACGGACAGACGGACGTTCTGAAAGTTATTCAGAATCACTAACACAATGATATCAACAATTTTTCTCTACGAACGATATTTACAATTTTAGAAATAGGTATATCGATCAAATACAAAATAACTACTCTTTTAATTGAGGACCTAAAAATATTTTACACCGGGGTCGTTGGCGTTTTCGTTTTTTCTCTAGTGAAAAATACTTACGGACGATTAAAAATATGTCTTATTCTGATTTTCGATTCGTTCACACTAATTTTGGTAGCGAGAAAAATGCTATTTATATAACACGGGAGGAAAGTATAACATTTCATCAGTAATTATCCAAGGGTTGAAATGACACTTTCCTCCCATTATACATATGTTTTTTTTTTTACGAATTTTAATATAAAAAACGGATGAAAGAGAAATAAAATTTCTTAAATGCATATTTGGCATTATGACTGTTTTAATAATAATTTGAATAGTAAGTCGTAGAATATTAAAATACCATCAGTTTGAAAACGTGGTTGTTATGGTGAGAAATTATTGTAAATCGTAATAAAATTTAAAATATTAATTATAATTATTATATTTTTAAAACATTATAACACCATAGAACAAAATTATTTGCCTTAATTTTGTCATCTATTTTGACATTTTAACAGACATTTGAAATTTGAAGGTATCCATGGTAATAGTCAAAAGTCAAAAATGTGGGTAGAAAATACTTTCTTCTCCAGGGAGGAAATCTATTTTACCTCCCTAGGGAGAGAAAGTACTATTTTCTACCCGCATTTAAAGGATGAAAATAGTACTTTCTATTGTGGTGTTATTTTATTCATAATTTGCATTGTGCATTTAAAGAATAGTTTATATATTTTCTAATGATACAAGAATTTGTGCTCGGAGGCTTAGCTTGTTCGCTAGGCCCAAATTTTCTTTAAAGACTGCAATTTCATGTCACTTTTTTGTTTGTTGCATTGAAGACGCATAATATAAGATTTTAAAAATTTTCATATTGGCCATGTGGCGTGTGACATTTTCTTCACTAAAAGTCAAAAGCTGGTTGCCTATACAAGTAATTCCTTATATAAATTCTATAAATAAGGTAATTTATTGAAATTAATTCATAATAAAACTACCTTTACATCCTGTCAATCCTGTCAGACCATAACTGTTTGTTATAATGAATAATGAGCGGAGCATAGAAGAGAGATTTCCCGACGGCACTAGAATATATCGGCGACATTTGCCGTTTAATTACCATTCATAATTATTATTGGTATATATTTATTTATATTTAGAGTTATTAAATGCTAAATGGAAGGATGTGTAGTACAAGTACAAACCATTTATAACATTCCTATTCGAAAGTGTTCATTTATAAGAGCAGTGGGCACGATGGGTGTGGTTATGGGTTTAAATATGCCTAAACATATCTGTCCGAAAGATATAATTACCAAAAGAAACCTGCATTTAAGAAGGATTGCGTGTACCATGGGCGCCAAATAAAACTATACTCCCATATACCTGAACTCTGCCGGAAGCTATTCTGGCTCAGCATTCCCCTCTAATGTCTTTTAAATTGTTCTGCCCTTGGAAGGAAAGGATTATGTACCCGCTAGTTATTGATGCATAACTCGAGAAAAATTAGTTCTCTTTTACGGTCTGCATGCTGAATGATTTTGACGTGGTCAGTGAAATTAAATAACATGAGGATTATGCAAGTGTTAAACTGTTGTTAAGCATTAAATTAACAAATTGATTTATTTACTGAACGTTTAAAAATACACCGCGACATTGATGACGAAAAGCTGTTATTCAAGCACAGGGTGGCCTACAAAATTATAACCAATGTGCCTCAATTCATACCTATTCTGATAAATTTGTTATTATTAACAAAAATAATATATGAAAGATTAGAATTCTGTAAAATCAAACATTTGGAGATGCGTAGAAAAGAAATTATAGAAAAAATTTGTACAAACATGTGAAAGTCCCGTCTATTAATTTGTCCTCTTTTGTTCCAAGTTGCGTACAAATGAACATCCATTGAACGTCCCGGTGTCATAACTTTGAACGAGAATTATATGTAGGTTTATAGGTACGTACTAGTACATTCACTATACAGGGTGTTCCTAAATATCATGTACATACGCAAGGGGGTAATTCTTTGGCTTATTTCATGACTGAAAGCTTATATAAACATAGGTCCGCAAACGCATCTTTACTGATCTACAGGGTGTTGAAATTTGAAGATTTTCTTTTTTTTTCTTTATAGCTCCTGCAGTTTTTGAGATATTTAGCTCAAATTTGGAATATAGGTTACGCTGTAGAGTTTACATCATTGGTCATGCCAAATGGTTGTGAGAATCTACAGGGAGTTTTTTTTTCAGGGGTCATGCCTCTTTTCTCCCCCCTGAACTTTTTTTCGATGCGCCGCTGGTAGATTCTAAAATACAATATAAATTTTCTGTTTTATTTAGAAACTTTTTGGTCTCTTGTAGTTTTTCCGTATATACAACCGTCACCGAGAAAAAAAAAAAAAACTATTTTCTGTATTCGCTAGATAAAATTGAAAATTTTGAAAATGCCAAAAAAATCTTCAAATTTCAACACCCTGTAGATCAGTAAAGAAGCGTTTGCGGACCTATGTTTATATAAACTTTCAGTCATGAAATAAGCCAAAGAATTACCCCTTTGCGTATGTACATGATATTTAGGAACACCCTCTATATACAGAGTATGGACTGTTATTGAAATATAAGCTTCATGTTCTCTTTCCCTACTGTACATTAACTGAGGACACAGTAGATACAAAAAGATTAGCTGTATTTACGTTCCAAGTACATTCAGTGGAGGTAAAAAGGACATCATTTTGGACGAGACTGGGACACGATATCGTGTATGTACAGTGTGATCAACTTAACGTGTTTATATTTTAAATCGATATAGAAAAGTTATTTGAAGTAAAAAAAATTTCTTGGAAGAAGTTGTTGGGTTTTCCTCAAAGTTGTTTGCTGAGACTAAAAAAAATCAAGTTCATTGCTTAATTAGCAAGAACCGAACATAACTTAATTTTTTTCAAAAGAAACACACTGTGTAGAGTTTTTGACAAAACTACATATTATTGAAAAACTAATACGTATAGTTATGCTCAGAATCCCTCAAAATACTCAGTATGTAAGTTTGTTCAGGTTCAGTGTTTCTATGAGCATAAATGATCAAAATTCACATGGAGTACCATGGACTGCAAAAATAAAAGTTTCAAGTTGACGTTTTGTTGTGACCAGGACATTCGACTTATACAGTATAGTCATTAAACATGAGTCTCATAAATGGTACTGTTACAAAATGTAAATCAGAGGCAGGCAAACCGGCGCTCGTCAGCATAAGCAGTGTAAGACACCTTCACTTTTACGACTAAATGGGATGTAATTATGACGGAAACAAAATTATTAATATGCAATTTACTGACAAATGGATAAACTCTGTCATAGATGACACACGCCTACTTGGAATAAATATAAAATAAATATAGTTTAAAAAATTAAAAAACACGCTTTTTAAAGCACATCAAACTAAAAAAGTGAAAAATAATTATTAATATAAACTGAAAACAATAATGAACGAAAAATACTAGGATTATTGTGAAAAAAAGCGTGGGTTGCTCGATATACGAAAAATATGGCACAAAGCGCCCCACGCTTTTTTTCACAATAATACTAGTATTTTTCGTTCATTATTGTTTTCAGTTTATATTAATAATTATTTTTCACTTTTTAGTTTGATGTGCTTTAAAAGCGTGTTTTTTAGTTTTTTTAAACTATATTTATTTTTCACTTTTTAGTTTGATGTGCTATGAAAGCGTGTTTTATAGTTTTTTTAAACTATATTTATTATGCTTATTGATGCTGATATTATAACATATTACGATCCAACAGATATTTCTGAAAAACAAAAAAAATTTTATTTCAGCCATGGGATTTGAACTCACGCCCGAGGAGTCTGTCGTTTCGCGTCGACTAAGACTTGCCCGCTCTGCCAACGATCGAGCTGAAAATCATGGAATATACTTACAATATTAAGCCTCTTGCTCTCACGCAGAGGATACGTGAGGAAAGGACTGGCGATCCTGAGCAGGATAATGATATAAACTTATCAAATTATTGTATTGTTACCGGTTCTTCGTAAGTGTACAAAGTTTCAATTAAATCTGTCCGTTTAAAGTGGGTCAAAATCGAGTCCAAAGAGTCGGTTACAAACTAACAAACAAACAAGCAAGCAAGCAAACATACAGGTGAAGCTAATAAAAGCGTGTTAAAAAACGCAAAAAAATAATCTACTAAAAGATTATTTTCGCTATTAAATACTTACACATCAAAAGTGAATTTAGTTTTTGAGCGTAGTGCCTACACAAAGAAAGATTCTAAGGCATTCAAGTCTTGAAACATACAACCAGTTCGTTTGTGGTTGGGTGAAGGAAGTCCTTTGTAAGGAACTTCTCACCAACAAAACTTGTTGCAAAACTAAGAATAAGTTATCAACTAATAGTATCAGTATCATCCAATTTTTACTGTTGCACTGTAATTTATTGTAATAAATTGGTTTCCGTCTTTAAAAACACCACAAAACACAGATATTATGAAAAATAACAAATTTAATGATTCTGTGGAAAAATATAAATGAATCACCATGAAACCTGAACAGATGTCGTTTTGTTTTCCTAAGGTCTGACGACTGTGGCATCAAGCACGCGACCTGTACAAAAACAAACTTATTTCGATATTATTTGAGGTCAGGGAGTCACGGAACGCATTTTTATGTATACTGTATGCCCTCTCAAAATTAAATTATTCAGAATTTGGTGAAACTGGAATGACTCGTCATCACCAGTAATAAGTATAGTTAAAGATGCAACTCTTCTTCTTTTCAGTATTTCCCGTATTAGTACCTATCCAAACAGTCTTTTCTATTTGACTGTTGTAACACAGACAAGAAATAATAAAAAACCATTCATGTTAACTATCAAGTGGCATATATCATGCTTTTCTAAATATGAAGATATGAGTCAGGGAAAATTAATAAATAAATATTTATTATATTATATAGACGAACAGAGTATCGCATTTGGTATGTAAAAACTGAAGGTTATTGTGCTAAGTACCTACATAAACTATTTGTTAATGTGTGTCGTATATTTATTGACTTGTTTATCGTAAACAGCGGTCAACAGTAAATTGATTGATATTTTAATCATTTTTTTAAATTTGAAAACCATTGCATAATTTTCATGTAATCATGTAATACTTTCTAAAGGTGTTAGTTACTTCAGTTCACTGGATATGCAAGAAAATAAATACGTAAATAAGTAAATTGTAAATTATAACGAGGATGAAGAACTGTAAAAAAATTTAAAAAAAAAATATAAGAATATTAAAATTAATTTTGTGAGAATTATTCAAGTCTGAATGCGTTGGGTCAATAGCCGCCTCAAATTAATTTTACATGAAAGAAACAAGCACTGATGAATTAGGTCCTAGGCGTTGCCAAATATTTTGCTGTAAAAAAAATTATAATTATTGTTAATTACTTCTAGACTTTCAAATTAAAAACAAAAGGAAAAAAAGACAGAAAATAACATCTTTGTGCGGCGATAATCCCAAAGGACTCGAATGTTGCACCAGTACTCTTTATTTAAAGAACTGTAATAAGGTAATAATAAGGATTCAACAAAATGTCTAATTGGAGCATTGCATATGTACAACTTTTTCTACAACCTCAAAAAAGAGGGAACATTCCCGAAAGGTAATTTCTGATAAACGCATAAGATGTAAGAGTGCAAATATGATTACTCTCATTAATATATTCAGTAGGTATTTATCTTTAAAAAAAACATAATAACATCGTCACTGATTATACTAGTGAACAAATTTTCAATATTGTTACGTTCTCATGTATCTATACTGATAGAGAAAATATTGACGTCGCGTGAGAAAAATCAAATTTCAGATTATGATGAAATGGACGTTTTGAGATCCAAAAATAGAAAATTTATCCGAATTGGCATGCCGTCTGTGTTGTGCTATCATATTCTCAAACACGTGTCAACGTAGAAATTTGAAACTTTGCATACAGTATCTGGGCGGTCGCCAGGAAGAACTTTATTGAATATTAGTGAAATTGGCGCACGTCTCAAGGGAGACCAAAAAAATTCGTCTAATTAAATAATGTTTCAAATAAAAATTGTTCAGAATAAGGAAATGTGCCCGAAAGAACTCTTGAAAATTTCTCATCAGATTAATTGTTATTGAGAAAAACCATCTAAAATAATTCCATTTTTTAAATATATGTTGCTTTATCTTTACCGACAATTTCCGGTCAAGATAAATATGTTTGCTTATCAACAGTGGAGAAAAACAACCTCGTGATTTACAACTTTAGGAAAATCTGAGAAATACAGCGGGAATAATATAGGCCCGAGTTTTAAAGACTGTGGAACTACCTTTACCGACAATTTCCAGTCAAGATAAATATGTTTGCTTATCAATAGTGGAGAAAAACAACCTCGTGATTTACAACTTTAGGAAAATGTGAGGAACACAGCGGGAATAATAATATAGGCTATAAATTATCAATTTATGAGATGTTCATGTGTATGTAGTTCTGGAAATAGTCCAGGAAATTCAATTAAAACAACATTTTTATTAGAACATTTTATAATAATAATATCGATATAGAGAAAATTATAAAGGGACCAAAAAAGAACCTTAAATGTTATCTTTTTCAAAAAACGAACCACCATCAAGAAGAATATTTTTCAACTTTTCTTCGAATATTTCTTGTGGCATTCATCATTTCTTGAGGAGTAACTTCTAAGAACGCCTGATATGATTCTATTACATACCTCATCTCTGATTCCTGGTCTAGAACTGTATATCTTTTCTTTCACTGTTCGCCACAAATAAAAATCAAGAGGAATTGGAGATCTGGGAGGCCATTTAATTAAATGGCTATTACACATTATCTATATTTATTGGAAAAATTCATACATGCATTCTTGGACAACTACTTCATTGTGTACTGGAGCTCCATCTAATTAAAAGAGCATGCTATGATGTAATTGATTAGGAGATTCTTTTAGTAGAAAAATACTTGTTTCTCGATTTTGGGCTTACTTTCTTGGTCATAATAAGCCTAGGAGATATTGTAAGAAAATAACACTGAAATCAATTAATAGATGCTGTATATACAGGGCGAGTCCAAATAAAATTTCTTCCTGAAAGGATTCAATTAGGGATGTAAAATTTCACGAAATATATTTTTCTGAAATATTTCAATGAAATATTTCATGAAATATTTCATAGTATGTGAAACATTCCAAATATGGCTTTCTCTCGTCAAATTCACTGTTTATTACCTTGTTTTTATCTTTTCTATGAAACTAACTCAAAATAATCCAGGATCCAGGTAATATTAATTATGTTGGACATTATATTGTATTTATTGAAATTTAAAAACAGTAGGTATTAATTGTAACGTAATTTAAAATTATAACATAATAAAAGCAGAAATAAATATTAATTCTAGTTAAACTAATGTAAGTTTAGGAGAGAACATCTTCTAATCTGAGCTGCCGCTATCGCTGTCGATGTCACTGGATTCACTGGAAGCCTTTTTTTCACCATCTCCATCATCATTCTCATCGTTTGATTCGCTTGTATCAGTTTCGACATTTTCAGGTTCACTGTCGTCAATATCGATATCGTTATTTGTATCATCATCTATAGCTACAGCTACAGCCGCTACAGGTAATTGAGAGTGAGACTGGGAAGACTGTGGTTGTTCTGTAAATAAAACTCTGTAATTAGATTTTTACGTTTGATTCATTTTGTTAAAAAGTACCTAATGTTTCATCAGTATTTGGTTGAATGGTGGCTTTTTCTCTAATGCGTCGTGAGGTATTACGCTCGTCTTCTAGTTCTTCTAAGTCATCAACTTCAAATATTGGAACAACGTCTCTTTCTTCTCCTTCACCACTTGTAGTTGTAGATGAATTTTTTTCTGTGAAAGCAGGGTTTGTTTTTTGTTTCGGTTTCATCAACTCTAAATTATACTTTATATATGCCAGTTTGTTGGCCCTTTTAGTTGTTAGTCTATTTCTGCTCTTGGTATGAACGTTTGAATGGATACTATATTTTTCAAAGTGAAATATTTCGGCAATATTACTGAAATATTTCGAGATTTAAATATATTTCCATATTCAATATTTCGAAATATATTCGAAAAAATGAAATATTTCTGTAATATTTCGAAATTTAAATAAATTTCAAAATGAAATATTTCCATTTACATCCCTAGATTCAATGGGAATATAAGAAAAAATTTAGTTTCCTAATGAAGATTATTCTAAAAACCAAGCATTTTGTGAATATTGGGCGTTGAAGTTAGGTTTTATATTCTATCTCCGAAATACGAAGAGGTATTTGTTTAAAAAATGTTGTTCTTTGAGACTGAGCTTTATGGAAAGCCAATAAGATCACAGCATTTTATTCATCAGCCGCGTTTACGTCGAAATTTTTTTTTTCTAAAAAAAAGATAAATCAATGATTGGTCTCCAAATTTTTGAATTCCTGAATATAATTATTTGAAAAAACTTATAACACTGATAAAATATACTGTTTTTTAAGATAAAATGAGAAAATTCACTTTAAACGTATTTAGTAAATTAGTGTTTTTGTTATAAAAAGTTTGAACATTTCAATGGGCAACCAAATGCCGACACACGAATTTGAACGTCGCGTCAGACTATACCGGGTGTAACAGGATCATTGTACACCCCCTTTCTCCTTTAGTTTTGAAAATAATTGATTGAAATTTGGGATATCCTATATACATAATAAGCGGCACTTTTTGACATACAACTGATTCTTTTTTACTTCCGGTTCCGATTTTTAAATGGAACACCCCCTATATTATTGCATTTATGAATTCTGCATAATTTTATGACTCCAACGATACCAAATACGTGACATTTCAAACGTCAGTATTTTTTATAATATAATTGTTAGTTTTCCATTTAAGTGTGCCATGACGGTTTCGATTTATTCTAAATGACTCGTGTAATGCTAGAAAAATCGAAGTCCTGTCAAAAATACTAAATTACGTGATTTGTGAGCAAATAAAGTTCATCAAAATGGTTTTTGGGGAAAAACTCATTTTTTTCAAATGGAACCATATTGGTACCGTAGTACCATTTATTAGTACTATTAATAAGGAATTTATTCATATGTCGTATTAAAATGTGCGATACATACAAACAAAATTACAGCTAAAAGGAAATAAGAAATAGCTATTTGTGTATTAAGAGCGCAAAGTGATATATTGTCGCTCTGAGCGAGAAGTTTGACGCGCGACGCGTAGCGGAACGCGGTTATCTCGCGAGAGCGGCAATGTCACTTTGCGAATTACATACAGGACTTTTTCTACAACCGGTGTTTTTATAAAAATGTTTGGTAAAAATTAATAATTATTGATAACCTCAAATTTGACACTTCAGATTTCAAATTGTGAGCATCAATTTGCGATATATTGTCTACAACTGGGTTTTTATAAAAATGTTTGATAGAAATTAATAATTAATGATAACCTCAAATTTGACAGTTCCAGGTTTCAAAATGTGAGCATCAATTTGCTCTACACATTATTTTGTAGAAATGTTTGTTAAAATGGTATTTACTGCAAAATAAAATAAAAAATTTCTTTAGTACCTATTAATTATTTATTTATATACTGTCATCTTATGATTAATATCTATGTATAACAAAATCTAAATGTTTTTGGAATTCTTCTAACACTTCCTCCTTCTTTAGTGGTCAAATTTGAGTGCACGAAATTTCACTAATTTCATCGATTTCCATTGAATTTTCACGTAAAGACATTTTTATTGTACGAGAACGATCTTAAAATCACGCGCTGGTTACAAAATTGTCGACATCTATCAAATACCCTCAATGCTTAGTTTTGTATCAAAAGTCGCAGATACACTAGACGTTTCTTTATTATGCTTTCCATGGTAACTAAGCGTTTACTTTGTCGCTCGGCGAGCGACAAAGTAAAAAAACGCTCGCTCCTCGAAAAAGTGCAACTTTGCGCTTTCTTTTGGAAGCGCAAAGTTACACTTTTCGCTCGGTTGTAGAAAAATACAATTTTGGTCTAATTAAATGTTAAGAAGTAACTAACTAAGGTGGCTTTAAAAACAATGAAATATATAGCTTGTCAAACATTTGTTGGTTTACCGGTGTTTTTATTGGGTCTTTAAAAATTGTTTAAAATTCTTGTTAATTGTGTTCAAAATGTAGCAAATTTATACTAGAGATGAAAATGTGGACATGTTAATTATTTATGGGGAATGTAGAAAAAATGCCGTTGCAGCTAGACACCTTTATGCCGAACTATATCATGATAGACAATGTCCAGCGAGAAATTATTTTAATCGTCTTGAAAATCAATTCCAGAGTGAACCCAACAATGATCCCGAAGAAAATTTTATTCTTGACGAAGAAATGGAAATTAATAGGCCGCCACACACCAGCGGATGGCCCGACCGATTTGATGCGGCATGGGCTAAGTCAGCGGATAAAACTTTGCGTTAGTGTGACAAGCCGAGGTACATCGGTCCAATTCCCATATCGCACCGACTAAGTCTGCAAGTCTTAACTTGACAGTTCCAATGTGGTAGTTAGTGGCGACGCACGAGTTAAACCTTCAAATTTGTACCCTAAATAATAATGGCTTCAGATACGCGCTATATGGGAAAAGAATTTTTAACGAGCCGAGTAAAAACTGTTATAAGGTGATGAGTTTTGTACCACTAACGAGCGAAATTTAACTGACAGATCCAATCGGGAGGTCAAATCTTCGAACCGTATAAGTAAGGACGGATTTGGTATGTGCCGAGCCTGATTCGCCGATAAAATCCGTGCGGATCAAGTCGGTCCAATTTATCCGCTGGTGTGTGGGGGACTAATGTTTTGGCTCGAGTCGAAGTTGATAAGACTGTTTCTTTAAGGCAAATTGGGCTTGAATTGGAAATCTGTCACCAAACAGTAATCCGAATTTTGCACAAATACCACTATAAATCTTTTAAATACCAATTGCACCAGCACTTGTACGAAAATGATTACGAACGTAGGATGGAACATTGCAATTAGATTTTGCAGAATAACGTGCAGTCAAACAATGATTTTTTGGGAATGATTTTATTTTCGGACGAGTCTAGGTATACAAATTTGGGATTATTTAACCGACAAAGTACAAAATATTGGTCACAAGAAAATCAGAATTTATTACGGGAGGGTAATTTTCAAGTGTGATTCGGTTTCAATGTTTGGCTTGGAATAATCGGTAGTAAAATCATTGGTCCAATAATATTTGAAGAACCCCTGACTGGTCCCAGATACTTGGAAGTTCTGCAAAATGAAATTGAGGACAGTTTAGCTGAATTACCTCTCCATTTACGACAGGGAATGTATTTCCAACAAGATGGCGCTCCTCCCCATAATTCAAGGATAGTAATTGATTACCTTCAACGGAGATTCGGAGAAAACGTAATTTCGACGAATGGTCCTGTGAGGTGGCCTCCAAGGTCACCTGATTTAACACACCTTGATTTCTTTGTTTGGGGTCATTTAAAAAATATTGTCTACCCAACCGCCGTTACAACCCGTGAAAATCTGGAGCTACGAGTAAGACGCGCAATTAATAGCATAACGGCCCAACAATTGGCGAACGTTCTTCGAGAAACAGCTGTGCGAGTTCAGAAGTGCATTGACGTTAATGGACAGTATTTTGAACTGAACAACTGTTGTAATGTTTTGTGGTCATTTTTTGTATTCCAAAGCCACCTTATGTATAACAAGGTAATTAGAACAAAATAAGAAAATATATTTTTTTTAGCTGTAATTTTGTTTGTATTTATCGCATTTTAATTCGACATACGAATAAATTCCTTGTTAATAGTACTAATAAATGGTACCACTGTACCAATATGATTCCATTTGAAAATATTGAGTTTTTCCCTAAAAACCATATTGATGAACATTGTTTGCTCATAAATCACGTAATTTAGTATTTTTGACGGGATTTCGATTTTTCTAGCATTACACGGATCATTTGAATAAATCGGAACCGTCATGGCACACTTGAATGGAAAACTAAAACTTATGTTATAAAAAATATTGACGTTTGAAATGTCACTTATTTGGTATCGTGTTCAGAAAATTATGCAGAATTCAAAAATGCAATAATATACAGGGTGTTTCATTTAAAAATCGAAAGTTAGTGGCACTTCCGGCGAAAGCGAAAGTGAAAAAAAAATCACTTATATGTCAAAAAGTGCCGCTTATTATGTATATGGGATATCCCAAATTTCAATCAATTATCTTCAAAATTAACGGAGAAAAGAGGGGTGTACCATGATCCTGTTACACCCGGTATGTATAGACAAAAGATTCCGTGCAACTTATTATCTTAGTCCTTTTTTTTACACTGACTCAGTTTGATACTTTAAAATGCCTTATTTGAATAAATTGAAAAAAAAAAAATTTACCGTCAATAATCTTAAGTTTTCAAATCAAAGCTAACAACTGCGTACTAGAAAACATTGCGTGCAAAATGGTAAATTTGAGTTGCAAAGCAGAAAAAATGTTGAAACGAGTTGCCAGTAAATTATTATTCATTTTAAAAGGTAATATATAATTACGTATTCCGTGCAGACAGAACTTGGGGCGCGCGTATCCTCCTATGGATATTTTACTGTAGATCGTGAACTCCATAGACTGAATACAATATTCAACGGTTAAAGTGAAAAATTCCAAAAGTTATTTTTGTTATTAGTAATGTAGTAGTTTGTTCACAGTTTATAACTAACTGCTGCACGTAATAGAATCATTATATTTACTTTGTTTGTTATTGGATTTTAAAATCTTAGGCTAAAAACTAAATAAAATTACAGGTATACAAAAAAAATATTAATGTTTTATTTGTATAAATATTAAATTACTAGGGTAATTTAGTAATTAGGAGAAAAAAATCTGTTTCAATTAAAATTGTATTTGACAAACAGTTATTCCTAATAATCCAAAATTGAAATAGTCTAAAATTTTGATAATTTTTGATAATCTAGATGTAGTTAAAGCCAGGAGTACCCTACCCTGGAAAAATATACTCTAAAGTAAGTAAAGTTTATTTAATATCTTAGATACTGTATAAAAGATATTTCGTTTTTCTTAGGAAAATATTTGTGCATATTAGGTACCTACTTTATCAGTGTTTATACCTTTAAAAAGTATTATATTTAAATATTTAAAACTATCAACCATAAACGTCTAGTTTTGAAATTTTGGCCAGGTGCTTAGCACGGACGTACGAAGGAGTAGAAGGGCCACAAGAAAAAAAAATTTTTTTTGTTGCAATTCTGAGTTGTAACTCAGAATTCTAACTTTAAAGTCAGAATTCTGACTTTGAACTCAGAATTCCGACTTTAAACTCAGAATTCTGACTTTGAACTCAGAATTCTGAGTTAGAACTCAGAATTCTGACTTTAAAGTTAGAATTCTGACTTTGAACTCAGAATTCTGACTTTAAACTCAGAATTCTGACTTTGAACTCAGAATTCTGACAACAACGGACAACAGATATGCAATGTGTTAGAGTGACGTAATTGGTAGAATTATGGCCGTTTGCTTTTGTCAAGAATATGCGACTGTTCTAATAAAAGCTTCTTGGCCCCTGGCTCATGTTTGCATTGTTATGGTTTACGTGCTTCTCTGCTATAAGTACATGTAAATTGTAAAATTCGATCAAACAATCGAATTTAAAGTTGTGTTTTAGTGAAATAATTTGGGACACCCTATATGTATATTTTTGAGCCTCTAATGGTATAAATCTGATTGGCTGATTAAGCACATCTTGGTTAGTTGAAACTTCTATCTAACCTTCCAGTTAGCGAGATTATTCAACCTACTAGACTTTCTTTATAAGGTTTATTTGATTGGTTAAACCCAAACAAATGAGGAGAATCGAGGACTGACGTCGTTCGTTGGCATAAGGACTATTAAGAAGTAAGAAGTCATACGACAGAGAACTGATGATCTTAGAAAATATAGTATAATAAATGATTGTGAGGAACCGTCCGGGGCAAGACGCTATACAGCACATAACCGGATTTAACTGTGTGCAATAATTACATTTTGCCATATATCCTACAACGTGTTGCAATGGTAACCAGTAGCGTAACTACAATATTTGGGCCCATGTGCAAAAAATTGAAAAAGCCCTCCCCCCCTCCCAACAGATGTTCAGGCTACAAAATAAAGATTAAATACAACGAAGTGATACGCGGCGAAAGCAAAAAAAAATTCGATTGAAAATGGTCCCCTAACCGTGCGGGCCCCTGTGCACTGCACACCCCTGCACATTGATATTTACGCCACTGACGGTAACACAACTGAATGTGCTCTGGCGTATTAGACCATCTTACCATGTATGTAAAGATCCCCTCAGTCGCGTGCCACAATCTATCGTTCTTGCTTTAATGTAACCGGTGTAAAAGACGGCAGATGTGATTACCCGCCCTCATTTCCCGTCTTACCCCGTATGATTCCTCACTATATCCCTTTCTTATACTATACTTAGTGGTAACTGGCAATTTTTACTTCTCTCGCCTCACGCGAAGAAAGTATTGTTTTCGTGAACATTTCAGATGAGGTAGATTACGAAAATGAATGAAATGATTTCCGTCGGTCTGTTTGTCTATCTGTCTGACTTTGAAGTCAGAATTCTGAGTTTAAAGTCAGAATTCTGAGTTTAAAGTTAAAATTCTGAGTTCAAAGTCAGAATTCTGACTTTAAAGTTAGAATTCTAAGTTACAACTCTGAATTGTAACAAAAAAAATTTTTTTTTCTTGTGGCCCTTCTACGCCTTCGTACGGATGAGATAGGCGTAATTTTTTTCTGCTAATGAAAAATGACACCCATTTTGGAATGGTTATCCCAAAGCAAAGGCTGCTCATTACATTTGATTTTCCTACTGAACTTGTCACATACAAAGAGAATATAACTACTCTTTATCCTATTCATTTTTAGTGCAAATACATATTTAGAAAACGTAAAAAACAAATAGGTATAATGAATCCGGCGAATGTTATATATAGTGTATTTTTTGTTTTTTACCTTCCCCAACATGTAATTGCACTAGAAATAAATGAAATAAAGAATAAATCTTATAAACAATGAACACAAGCGGCTAACAAAACCGATCCAAGATAACGATCATCGAGTTTAATGTGTGGAGGAATAGTGCCTATACCCACAAATGTCCTACTGATTCTGTGCTATACCTGAAACTAGAGCAACACGAAGCCAAATGAACGTGAATACGTAGTAGAATAACTACATATGTTTATTTATAACAATATTTTCAAAATGGTGATGCTTTTCTGATGTATGCGCATTCTTATTGGTCACTCTGACGGTGGTTAGATCGTGATACACGTAATTACAGCCACATTGTTTTGAAATATCTGTTTACAAGCGATTTTAATATTCTATTACATATACTTGGAATAAAAACGACACAAAAATAACCTCGTATGTGATACATTCGAAACGGACGCAAAAGAAGAATTCGAGTATTTCCCCAGGATTTGGCTTAGGTACTTATGTGAATGATATTTTTGCAGGGTTTGATGCAAATGTCACCAATATTAACAACTTCGAACAACTATGTTTCTAAATTAAACAGTCGATTCGCGTCAGTTAAATTCACATAGGAAATTGAAAACTCAGGACAACTACCATTTTTAAATGTATTAATAAATTAGAAACAGTGAAAATAAATTAGAATTTGATATATACATAAAAGATACCAGTACTTACTCTATGATATATCCTTAACGACTCTCACTACTATCACGCTCAACACAAAATGGCGAGTTTTAATTTTTTTAGCTCATCGCCTATTAAGCTTCTTCCTCAATAAGGAGCGGTTTGAAAAAGGAAAGGCATTGATTAATATTTATGTATAGCTGCGAGGAATGGATATTCAGTAAGTTTAATTGATAAAATATTTAAGAAACGTGAACTTAGAAAAACACGAAAAGACACGAAATTCCTCGACCCTTCAAAATGAAAGAGAAATCCGAAATTTGTATCGATTCCATACGATTCTTGATTCACCCGTGCTAGATAAAAATATAGGTATGACAGTGGTTCATTTATCAGGAAATAAACTACAACAAATTTTGGGCAATCTAAAAGACAAAATTGACACAAACGAAAAGTAGAGGATTTACGAAATTAGCTGTAAGGACTGTAATCAAAAGTATGTTGGACAAAACTAGACGATCAAATCAAACTAGATTCAACGAACATATGGCTCTACTCTCAAATATAGTAGAACAGATGTCTAGTGTTACCCAACATGCGTTTAAGAACAATCATAAAATAGATAGTACCAATTCAAGATTAATTAGGAATGTAGCAAATAGTAGACAGATGGATGCATTTGAGAGCATGGAAATTACAAAGTGTAACAATAGTATGATTAGAGACAGAGGGTCAATCCCATTAGTCTCTATTAGTTAGTGAGTCACGGTTCACTGAACAGTAGCAATTGTTTAGGTAGAAATAAGATACATTGTTAGCATAAGGTTATTTTGAATCATCTCCAGATGATGTCAACTTGGTTGGCGAAACGTGCGTGAAATGCATTATATGTTGTGGAAAACTACGTCAATGTTATCTTCACATCAAAGATTCCAACCAACTTCATGATTACTGCCACATGTAGATTCAGTGTTACTCCAGTTCTCAAAAAAAAAACAGGAAAATGGTTTCTCTTTAATTTTATGGATAATTTGATATGAAGCAGAAGCGTAATTCATTTATATGCTGAAAATTTTACCAAAATTACTATACAGGGTGTCCCAACCAAAAGTAGGCACCCTGAATAACTTTGGAGATAAACATTTTTTGAAAAATTGGTGAAATACGTCGAGCTTGTTTCCAAGGGGGACAAATTTTAATGTAATACTTGTATACCTATCATCATCTCTCTACCCTACACGGCCACCCCCCTCAAAAAAATTCAAATGCAAAGGGGGTCGAGTAATACATCTCTTGAAAGGTCTTTCAATTCTCTACATAACTGTGTATTTTTTAAACTTCTATCTATTCGTTCTTGAGAAATAATTGTTTCATTATTTTAGGTTCGGAAAACAAAAATAAAAGAAGCAGTTTATATTATCGTATGTATTGTTCAAAATGATCCCCACCGACTTCCAAACAGTAGTATAATCTGTCTTGAAATTCTGTACGAACATTTCTGAACACATCTGGAGTCAACAAACGGCATTCTCGAACAATTCTCTCACGTAACTCTTCCAGAGATGCGGGTTTTGTTGCAAATACCTTCGATTTCAAATGTCCCACAGAAAGAAATCCAAGGGAGTTAAATTGGGTGACCTAGCGGGCTACTCCACAGGACCTCTTCTTCCAATCCATCGCTCAGGAAACCGATTATCCAAAAATTGACGGACTGCTATAGCAAAATGTGGGGGTGCCCCATCCTGTTGAAAAAACAGTTCGCCCTCTAAAAGATTATCGTCTTCTTCCAGGATTTAGGTAATCATTGGGTCGATGTTATTTTCTAATAGATCGAGGTACCTTTCGCCATTTAAATTGTCAGGAATGAAAAACGGCCCGACAATGTGATCCCCTAAGATGCCAGCCCAAACATTTAACTTCTGAGACCTTTGGATATGAGTTTCCATGAACAAATGTGGATTGGTTTCACTCTAATACCTACAATTGTGTCTGTTTACCTCCCCATTTAACTGAAATGTCGAATCATCAAAAAAAACATGTATTGCACAGTAGATTGGCATTACCGTTTAATTGTTCACTAAAAATCTCACAGAATTCAAGCCGACGATCGGGATCATCTTCGTTTAATTCGTGTACCAATTTAAATTTATATGGATGAAATTTGTGGGCCTTTACAATTCGATGAACACTGCTTCGTGATACACCGGAAGCCTCAGCTACTTTCCTGATCGATTGAGTATTATTCATCTGCAAATGACCCAGAACTGCCACTTCGACTGCTTCATTACTAATTGGTCGCTGAGGTTCATGCTTTTTGTTTCCTGCAGAACCTGTTTCCATAGATTTTGTCAATAATTGTAAAACATACTGAGAACCAACCCTTCCATTTGGGTGATTTCTATTGAATATGCGCTCCGTAGCTTTATCACAATTATTGTTTTTAAAATAAATGCTGACAATTTCTATTCTCTCCTGAAGAGTATAAACCATTTTGAGAACTCACTCTGACAAAATGTATCTCGATTTAAAATTGATTGTGAACAAATTAATGTTCAAGGACTATCAAATACTCATGAGTCTTTTATTATTCTAAAACTAAATGGACAAGGAAAGTGTTTTTTTGTCGAAAAAACTCGTGTTGATTTGAGAGCACTAAAAAATTTAGTTTTTTTTTATAAATTCCAATACCCAGTGCCGTGTATTTTAGATTTTTTAAACGATTTCGATTTTGTGTAATCATCAAAGATAAAATTATTTTCCTTAAGAACGAATCGATAAAAGTTAAGAAAAATACACAGTTATGTAGGGAATTGAAAGACCTTTCAAAAGATGTATCACTCGACCCCCCTTGCCATTTGAATTGTTTGAGGGGGTGGCCGTGTAGGGTAAAGGGAGGATGATAGATATACAAGTATTACATTAACATATGTCCCCCTTGGAAACAAGGTCGACGTGTTTCACCCATTTTTCAAAAAATGTTTATCTCCAAAGTTATTCAGGGTGCCTACTTTTGGTTGGGACACCCTGTATTATTGGTATTATTTATTGTGCTTGTAATTGTATGTTACATACGTACAAATATAGTAATTACTGTCCTTTTTGATATAAATGACTGACTAATACATCTTTTTAACTTTTATAAACTCATGAATTTAGAATTGTCCAAAATGTTGTCCGACTTACGACATAAACAAGAAATTGGAATAATCAATCAACGATTGAATACAAAAATTAATGATGTCCGCCAAAACAGACCTAATTTTAAATTCCACTGATTAGTTATAGGTGATTAAAATCAAGAACACACAAGTGAATTTAAATAATAATTATTTAAACTACTGTTGTTAATTAACTAACAATGTTTCAATGTTATAACAACATTTTCATCCCAGAGAAAAAACGTAGTAACTACCTATCGTATGGCACGTCGATTTTTTTGCCAGTAAAAATTATAAACTTGCTTTCATCCTGTGCTTTCATCAATTAATTGTAAAAATATCTGATGTGGCCAGCACATAACTTTTTTATACCAGTATACATATATCATCCTGATCTAAAAAAATCATTCTATTTAATTCTTCACTTAATTTTGTTTTATTAAAATTTTTAAATAATAATTTATCAGCGTCATACTGTTAATAATAATTCATGTCGTATATTTTAAAAAAAATTTTGTTATTGACATTGACATTTGTGTTACTAAATTAGACCTTTCAAATGTCAAACTGTTAAATTTATCCTAACCCAATTTTATGAGGCCAAATGTGTAAAATATTTCAGTTTACATCAACTTTTTAAGTACTTGGAAAATATATTTTGTTCGCTTGATATAGTAGACATGATTTATAATCTTTCATCAAGAATATATTTTTTTGTAAAGTCCAATACAAAAAAGCTGGCCAATTTGGCTCATCACCGAATTTTTCATTGTCTTTGGCCTTTAGAACGTCAAATTTGAAAGCTTTATCTCAAAAACTGTGGCTGCTATCGCGGACAGATTTTTTTTTCATAAAGATATGTTTTTTCATTATATCTCGGCGAGATTCGTCCAGAAATGCAATAAAAATGTTTTAATTTTTTTCTCGAAATTGTACCTTTTTTCTTCTTTCATTCTTTATGTCTCCTCTGGTGGAACCACAGTCACCAAATTTAATGTGTCACCTAAAATGTTGTTGACAATCTTAACTGCCAAATTTGGGAAGTCTCCCATTAGTATTTTTTGAGTTTTCGCGGATACACACACACACACATCCACACGTACACACATCCACATACACGCATTGACAGACATCATTCGGAAAATAGTCAGAATGGATTCAAGAGGGTTCAAAACGTATATATCAATCGAAATCTCGAGGTCGAAAAAAATCACGATTACTATACTTCCTTATATTAGATATGAGAAAGTAAAAAAAAGTTAATGTAATTCAAAAATATATCATGTTCTGTAACTACCGACATTGTTAGGAGTCATTTAATTAGTGACAGAACTACTTGCTGATCTTATTAGTAAGTATGAACTATACAAGTTTGATGTTTTTATTTTGCTTCTACTGGTTTGAACGGAAGCGACAACTCGTATTTTATACTGATCCAAAATGATTTTATTGATTATAATTTATAATTGTGTGACAAATAAAACGTTGTATTTTACATTTACAGAGCACAACACTAACTGATTAAGTACTCGATGACGACGATGACTTGATTCTAACAACTAAGAGAAAATAGAACGACTTTGTAGAAACCGTTTCTATCGTACGAGAATTTATCTTATTTTGTTTAATACGTGTAAGTGTATTCATGTTTTAAATTATATTTCACATTCAAGAGGGCATGATTGTGTAATAGAAAAAATATAGGCATTTTGAGAACATCTTTTTATGGTAATTTCTATGACTCAAAGCAATATTAAAAGTATTCATATTTTTGAAAAGCAAAGTTATTCATCAATCATTACCATAAATACCACATAAACATAAATACCACATACATTAGAAACACCCCCAAATCCAAAGCTGGAGCTGTACGACCGGGAGTGGGGGTTATACTGATAAGTTGTTGTAACAAGTTTTCACTAGAGTTGGCAAAAATACGCCGTATGACAGCCGTACGCATCATAATAAGTGTAATAAAAGACATTAACTAGTAATAAAAGCAATAAACTATTACAGTTCCTAACAATATATGCACAACTTACCTTCTTAGAATACCTGTCGGTTTATTAGATGTTGGTTCTCTTTGATAGAGAAGGGGTTTAGCAAAATTTACATGGCAAGAAAGAATATTACAAATTGAACTTCGAGATCATTTTGAAGAGTCTTTCAAATAAGTAAGTATAGAGAAGTGGCGTAAGTGTATAGAACATGTGATGAGTGAAGAACAGAATATGTGGGAGCTTGATAATATCATCGATCAAATAAATAATTATATTAGAACCAATAGTTATTTCATTAGAAACGGACAACAGTCCTCAGGTATCTTGGAAGACGAACTGTTCGAAACCCTCTGACATGATTTTTATTAGTAATTACCAGGGAGCGGAACAAAAACAAGTTACGTATAATATTACATACATCTATCCCGGCTTCCTGCCATAATACTGGTAGCCGAGCTGGTGCATATATTACAGGTATAATAAATAAACGCATATGTATCAATTAATTCAATTATATGAAGGCTCGTTAAAAAATTATGTAACTGCTGGTTTTGAAAAATGTGCAAAATGGCATACATTTTCGCTCCCTGGTAATTACAACAAAGTTTTAGTTTTAGTTCTAATAATTTTTCTGAATTAATTTTTCATTTAACCAAATTTTATATACAGGATGTCTCACCAGGAACTGCATCGATCGATATAGGGAAAAGTACGCACCAGAAAATGTTGAATATTTATAGAGCTATTATCGGCAATGTGGCCAATCCAACTAAAATAATTACAATCAGCTGGCACTTCCGGTTATACCAGAAGTCGATACCAACTTGCTTATTATAAATGGAACACCCTACATATTTTAGGGTTTTCGAAAAGAGCATAAATTCTGAGTAAAAACATGCCTAAACGCAGCCTAAACACAGCCGTTTCAGAGGTATTTGACATTTAAAAAAAAATGTTGACAGGTGTAATGGTTTACAATAACCTTTATAACCTTCTTCGTGTAAAAGATACTCATTTGCTTTTTGGCATGCAGATAGACCATAAGGTGAGATACGCTTTACAGTTTAAATAAATTCAATAATAGTATACGAAGTGTTCCATTTTTGACGTTACATTTTATAAACTTCAAACTGCCAAAACTTGCTTAAGTCAAATAGAACACCCTGAATTTTTTTACATCAATTTATGTGTGTTTAAATTCCCTTTTTTTCTGATATAAGCATTATGGAGATTTAGGATACAACTTTTTGAAATATTTGCGATTTTTTTAGAAATTCAAGAATTTTTAGTAAAAATTTTGTCAAATTAGCCATGATTAGAAACAATCAGTAATGTCAATCATTCTCATGTCAAAAAATGCCACCGCGTTTAAATTACACCCACGAAGACTTTTTGAATTTGTTTATTATTTATGGAGAATGTGATAAAGTAATATCAAGAACTTGTAGTACATTTGTTACCTACTAGATATCCACAAAAACGAAAACCATCAACAAACACTTTAAAATGCATACTGGATAATTTTAAAAACTATAGCTCTGTCAAGCAAGAATTCAAAAGCGGAAGCCTATTGTTGATGACAAAAACGTAGAAATAGAAATTCTGGGATATTTTCATACATTTCTAATGATGTCATTAAGACAAGCTGCTCTGGAATCGAGACTATGCAAGGATTCAGTTCACAGAATCTTAATTAAACATGAATTTCACCCGTTTTCGTTCCAAATGGTTCAACGATTAAAAGAAACAGATTTACGAAGAAGAGAAAATTTTTGTGAATTTATTCTAATAAGGTCTGTATGCGACGATTCTTATTTAGGAGCCCTTTTAATGAAATTTCGGTTCAGTCTTTTAAAATCAATTTAAAATTGCATAGATATATTTATAATGCCTGTCACAACCAGAGTATAATTTGCATTATGATTAAGTATTTATTACTCTTTTACCAATAAGAAATAGACTATAGCCAAGAATCAATTCATATATCAGTTTTTCAACATACTTGTTTATGTGCATTGATGACTGATTGCAGCCAAATAACTGCCTTTTCAAAATCTACCTTTGACTTTCACCAAGGATCCGACGCAAAACTATGTCTATTAATTATTTTTTTATTGATGATAATCAGAACCCACAATAAATGTCGATATTCAAATAAAATGCAGATTTAGTAGGTCAAATTGCAATTTCTTTATTAATCCAAAAAGTAACTTCATAAAATAACGTTATACTAAATAAATACATTAAATTTGTATTTTGCATTAATAAAAAAAAGACCCGTTTTTACCTGTGAGTGTACCTACTAAATCTCAGGGGCGTGCGGTGAGTTTTGATACAGGAGAAGCAGTTTGTGATATAGAGTGATGAGTAGCGCGAGGCCCCGAGCGAAGCGAGGCAAAAATTATTTTAAGAAAAGGGACGTGGCTTCCGTATACTCATTTTAAAACAAATGTCGAAAGCTGCAAAGTTATGATATCTAGAAAAAAGTACACTTGTAGGACCGCCACTCCTCAATAAACATAAAACATAAAAACCACAAAAATTAGACAACCCCCGATTCCAAAGCCGAAGCTGCATGGGCGAGGGTTACACTTATGAAAAAAACGCAGACACACAACCATATCCACCGACATTGCCAGCGCCGGTGGCGAGGATTGAACCCGCAGCGAAATAGAGAGTTTGTTAAGTAGTTAACATGCACATACCTACCTATTTACAATGTAGTTTAATCCGCCTCTCTTTTTTTGCGATGTCGGAAATAACTTCGTCGTAAAAGTTTGAATTTTTGGACATCTTCACAAAGTCACTTTCTATTGTTAACAGGGACAATTTTGAAAGCCGCTCTTCACTGGTTAAATTTCTTGAAAAAGTTTTTATTCTCGTGTCCGTTTTGATGGTTTTGAAAAAAAGGCAGCCATTCCACTAATTCTTGAAAAAAACACTTTGCACTCTTTAAGACACGCTGCAGATTGAGCTAGAACTAAATTTAATCGATGCGCAAAACAATGTACAAATATTGCATTCTGAAAAGTATCTTTTACTTTGGCCTGCAGGCCCCCCAATTCACCAGCCATTACAGCGGCCCCATCATAACTTTGGGCGATAAGTTTGGCACCACACTGTAGATCATCGACTATCTGACAAACTATAGTATATAAAGCTGCGGCCGTTCATGGCGTTGCTACGTCTAAAAATCCTAAAAAGCGCTCTTGGAATTTCCCATTTGGATTTATGTACCGTACTACGATTGACAACTGACTAATATTCGTAATATCGGTTGTTTCATCTAACATAACTGCACCAAAGGAGCTTTTTTATTTCTTGCTTGATCTTTTCTAAAACAATATTGCTTATCGACTGAATCAAATCATTTTGAATATGATTTGATGTACCGCGAAATATCGTGGAGTGTTCCAGATGGTTACTTAAAATTGTATCGTATTTTGCTAATAAATCAACTAAATTGATAAAATTGCCCCTATTAGCAACGCTTCGAGATTCAGTATGACCTCTAAAACTAAGTTCATTTTCGCCGAGAAAACAAACAATATCAATAAGTCCTTTTAACACTTTCTTTCAACTGCTGATCTAATGAATGCCTCAATTCGTGATTTTCCAAATGTTTATTCTTTTAGTACCGCTCCCAAATGAGTTTCACACTTACCATGCCTTTTTGTCACTTTGTGAATGTTGTTTAAATCTGAAAAGCCATTTTTATTCCAAACACCTTTTTCATTTGTGAACAGTACACATGGCCAACAAAACAATTTACACAAATTTTCACAACCCCTTAACCACTGATTAGCACTGTACACTTCAATATTAAAGTACCTATAGCATGATTTAACTTTCGTTTTTAAGAATTTTAAATCAGGTGTTGGTTTCCCATTTCTAATAATATCCAGTTTATCTTGAAACGAATATGTTGAAAATCCCCTTTTCAACAAATTGCACACCACACAAACGCAAATAATATTTTCCACAGTGCTAGAACCAGCTTCCAAATTTAATAAGTAATTCTAAATCTGCGTACACGCGCACTAATATTCAACGTTTTAAAAATCACTTGTCGCCGCACCACAGCTTTAGAAACACCAAAAAAGTTTTTACAAATATAGCACAAAAGCTGAGAATAATACTAGGAAGATTAATATTAAATATAATATTAAAATCGATATTAAAATCGAGATTAAAATCTATAAAATAAAACGTATTACGATGCTATATAGCTCAGATATCAAGATTATGAAGTGGGGATGGGATGCATTTCAATAAGTTACCTACTTACCAGAGACAGTTGTCTCTGCTTACATATATCGAAGTTGCGCGAGTTCGTGTTGGCTGGATTAATCGAGTGCGTCATCGTTACGGTTTTATCGTGCAACATTATATCAGCTGCTGAAAAGCAGGGCCGTATCTATTGAAATTGGGTAAAAGTAAATTTTAATGATTAATATATGTGATAAATAATAATTAGGTTCTATTTATGTGTTTTTTTATAATAATCCCAGGGGGAAGCACTGCTTCCCTTGCTTCCATGGACCGACCGCCACTGCTAAATCTTTATTTTAATTAAAATGAGACATTGTTTTCTTTTGTTATCATCGATGTAAGCACTGTACCCTCATTACATTATAGGCACAGTCGACCGCGACGGTACAAATCAAATTAGAACTGTTTCTATTATTGTTATGACTATTCTAATTTTTAGGCTTCAGCATATTATGTAATAACATGTACAAATATACAGGGTGTCCGGAAAAGAAGGCCAATCCGCTAACCATGGATTCCTTGTGCAAAAATAATAGGACTTTCACAATGCCATTTTCATTTTAGACCCCCATGTTCGATATACAGTGTCAAATTTTGAAGTTTAAAAATATTTTTTTAAATAACTCGAGTATTTCGTAAGATATTTATTTAAAATTTGGTACAGTGCTTCAACTTAAAGAGTCATATCGTTTGAAGAAAAAAAAACAAAAAATAATTGTCAAATATTCAAAATAGAGTGGTTCCAGTACCCACTGACCCCCCAGTTTTTAGTACCTACGCTAATGACTCCCAAACTATCGTTTTTAAGTTAACCATCCATTTAGGATTATTTTATGTCTCTTAACAAATTTCGAGAAAATGCTTCATTTTAGAGATAAGTTGAAAAATATTGGTGCGTACGCGGCTTACGGTAATCTCATAATTTTCAGATACTATACTATTTATTCAAATTTTGCAATAGGTATAAATAAAAATATCAATAATAGAAGACAAGCCAAAAATAACTATTTCTAAAGTCAATGCCACCTAGACAAAAAATTTGTAGGCGCAATGGATTTACAGTATACACATACTTTTTTAACCAGTGGTTTTCTGATCCTCAGTAAATAACAGCAAACAATTTTTTTCTTATAAAATAAATAGCAGAATAAATTTTAAATATGACCCCCATATACGATAGTTTTTGGTTTATTTATTTTTTAAGCTACGCCGCTGTTCAAAGGACAAGAAACAGATGTATACTCACTGGCATATCAATATCAACAAAAATCTGAAGACATACGTAAGGTCATTTTAAATTAATGTATGCTTTAAAAGGAGTAATAAAGCCAGTTTTTTATATTTACTAGTATTAATACTGTAATGGAGAAGTGATGTTTTAAAAAATAAATTCAACCTTTAGGTTCCCATTTACCGAGATAAATCAATTTTAAACAGTTGCACAAAACATTAGATTGTTGATAAAAAAATTAACCTTCGGTTTAATATTTTTTCTTAAAACGTAAGTCTAAATTGTGTTTCAAGTGGATATGGATACTTTTCATTTTTATAAAACGCAACGAGTGTTCCATTTATTTATTTTCTGGCTGTAATGTTCTCACGACAATGTTTTAATTAATTAATTGGTATAAAAGTTAACACGTTTTTCACTTTCTTCTTTTTGTTTTAAACAATTCATTAGTGCTCTGATAAAACCAGTTCACAGATTTTTCTATATTTATTATTTACGATCATATACAGTCCCGGATTAAGACCATTTGGCGTCCAGGGCACTACTTAATTTTTTCCCCTCATTAAATGAATCAGTGGCGGTGACATAATGTGTAGGAAAGCAAATTTAATGCTTGTACACAAAGCGCTAATTGCAGGGGTTGGGGGGGGGGTTACTGCGGCCCCCGCTGTGCTTAAGGCAAATATTTTTCGAACGCTCAAGATCATTGTGATTTTCAGGTACCCCCAAATTTGTATAACGCTATAAAACATTAAAAAAATTCCTAGGTAGTGATGGAAAATTCTCGTCTTTTCTTTTAGTAGAAGTTGTGGAGAATGAATAATTTGAAAATTTTGTCGTAATTGTATCTTAAAAAAACATATATTAAATTAAACAAATTATTTACATCATATGCATGATTCTTTTATTTATTATAGTATAGTACGAGAAATCGATATAGTGACGGAATATGCGGGGTAAGATGCTATATGAGGGCGGGAAATGTCTAACACATGACATTTTCCATCTTTTACACCGCTAACATTAATGCGAGTAAGATGATTGTTGTTTTTGTTGGCACGCGACCTAGGCGGAGTTTCACTTACATTCTGTGATAGTTCAGGGCCGTACTTATTTTTGTTACCGATTTGTTTAGCATAATTATTTTATATATGTTTATTTGGTAGTGTGTTTTTGAAAATAACTTAAGAAAGTTATTACATGTAATGTAAAAATGTCTCTACGTCTACATCTTATTGTGTTTGTGAAATTTAAAGTGATAGTAATTACAGTGATAAAGAAAATCAAAGCTCGTCAGTGTCTTCAGTAAGAGAAAATCGGCTACATTTGAACGAGCAAGCGAAACAAATTTGCCTTAATGTTAACAATAATCTTTTAAAACGATGAGCTAATGACCCTAATTTGTATGATTTAGATGTACCTACTAGATGAAACAGCATCTGTGGCTAACATATTTAGTCTTATAAGAAACGTAACGACGTCGTCATGACCTAAAATGCGACTTGCATTTATGACGACCTTGTTACAGGACGGTTGGGAAAGGGTGTCACGACTTTTCATACGACTTTCATGTAACCTAAGTGGATATTACCTTTATAGAACTATTAGGTCGCGTCCTAAGAATTGGTTGTGATATTGTCGTATAGAGTCATTATAAGGTCATATAGAGTCATTATAAGGTCGTAATAATCTTTGATATGACGTTGATACGATCTATGATCTGATATTTGTTCAACCACCACAAAAAACGTAACGAATCAGTATGTATTGTATCTATACGTATGTCTTGTAATCATCTGTTTATAGTAGGGATAAATAAAACGTCAATAAATCAAACTGTATTAAGTATGAAACTAAGTACTTAAGCATGATCTCCATTATAAGAAAAATTATAATAAAGCACAACTCTTGGAAGTTCTGTAAACGAAAAATTATGAGAAGTATATTATAGACACTGTAGCGGAGAAATATGGCCACAAAGTTGAGATTACCGCCATATTTCTATATTTCAACCCATTGAATTTAGTGTAAATTGAAGAAAAATGTCAGAAAATTGAAGTGTCGAAAATTAACAAGGAAGATTGGGAAAAAAAGAATTAGGAATGTAATTACAATTGAGGATGATTATTTAAAAATTGCTGATTGTCATACAAATGGTGGAAACAAATTTGTTATAAATTTGAACGAGGATAGTAGCTCATCTGAAAATGAAGAAGAGTGTCAGAAGGGCGAGGGTTTAGAGCGATGTGAGGTGAGGTAAAGTGAAGTGATGTGAAGTGAAGAAGTGAATTTTGTCAACTGTATTATTTATTTCCGTTTTTGTGCTTTCGTAGCTCAGTGCTTGTGAAATATTCATTTTCAGGATGTTATATTTATTAATACTACTTTTTTTTTCATTTTGACAAAAATACGTCTCTGTTTTTGTTATAGTAATAACTTTACTATTAGAATTTATTATTAGTTTATTTATTGAGAAAAATATTTGTTTCTGTTACCATTTTGAGAGTATATTTTTTGTTTTTAAAGATTTCTTGTTACTTTTTAAAAAAAAAATTTATTCCATACCCAACCTTTCCTGGCAAGAACTGCTCATGCCTCCTCGCGGTTCTTGCTGGGTAGTAACAATTTATATTAAGCGAACTTGAATACTGCAAATACTGCAACTACTGTATGTGTTGTCAATACTTTAAATTCAATACATTATTTATTTCAAGTTAATACTTTTTTCTACAATTGTTAAATTGTTGCTAGCTAAAGCACAAAAACCTACATTAAACGAACGAGCAATACAGATAAATCCGGCTCTGCGTTCTGTAGCGTCTTACCCCGCACGTCCCGTCACTATAGCAATTTCTCCTACTATACATTGGATTGACTAGATATACATTTGTCTTGCTCATTATATTTTACAGGAATACGTTGAGGATTTTTTTTTTTTTTTTAAATCATGTATATTCCTTTATCGAACCATTGAAATCAGGATTTTTGTCAGTTAAGATAAGTTTTAGTGTTTAGATGTTGGTGTTATGAACTTTTGTCGTATGTATTAATTCTTGTTTTATGTATTGGAAAAAATTATGTGATCAAATTGAAACGGTTAAAAATAAAAAGAAATATCAAAATTATGAATGACAAAATGTTGTTATTAGCCATACCTATATTTAAAGATGTCACAGAAGCTGGAAGAAACAGGAACTGTCTTCCCTAATCTTATTCTTATTAATTAACTTAAGATTAATATCATAGGCATGCGTTATTTTAAAAAAAATCGGCCTTGCGATAAACTAATAACATATATTAAGTGTGCAGATATACTTTCACCACTAAGTATAACATGACATTATAAGAATAAGTGTATACTATAATGTGCAAAACCACCAGGTCATCTATAATTAATAATAACTTGATCCAACATTTAAAAAAATATATTAACTAGATGCAATCTATTTACATAATAGTGTATATAATCTTTGATATGTATGCATATACTATGCGTATACAAGTAAAACGACATAAACCCACTTTGAATGATATCTGTGTCATAAAGATTCAATATTTTAAAGCACAGGAGTTTCTGAAGGCTACAACACCTATAGACAAATAAATGTTTATTGTATAATAATACATTATGTACTTTATTAATTTCGATACACATGCAACAGCAAATATTTTTTGATAATTTATCATATCACCATAAATTGTTTCTTTCATGACAGAGTTAACAGACAATGTAAATTTTAAATTGTTTAAAAGAACCATGGTTTATCTGTTAGATATCTTACTACCCAATTAATAAAGGTAAATAATTAATTACCAATATTAAAATACCTATAACAGTAAACAAATTAGACTATTTTTACCAGGTATTCAACACAAAACTGTATAAATTGATCGTAAACTTTTTTTATTGACGACAACCAATAAATGTAAACATTTAACAAATTTTAAATAAAATACAACTTTAGTCCTAGTTAAAATTATAAAAGTGAGATAAATTTTTTTTTGCACGAATAAGAATTTATTGTTTTTTATTAACTGGTGTAATTTTGAAAAAGTTACTTTTCGTACAATAAACAAAAAATATAAATAAAATAAAATAAATAATTAAGATCGTTTAGTATAATTTACATAAATAATAACTGTATAGCCCTTTGCCTCCAGAAACTCACAATTGTAAGGTCTGTGTTTATTATTTCCATAAAGATCAAAATAACGTTAAGCGTGGTTGGCACCCAATTCGCACGATTGTGAGGTCTGCCAGGAACACGAATTAAGCAATTTTGCCGGTTATTTGTGGTTCAGTAATGTGTTACCCACAGAACAGAAAAAGGTGAATATAATTTCACCCACAAAATTTAAAAAACTAGTCCTACACATAACCCCTAATAGTTCTAATCACAATTGTGTATTCCGGGCGTGAACAGTAGTTCATCAGGACTATTCACAAATTTCATTTTTGTTTTAGATAACCGTATTGATTTAGAACGATTGAAAGAAAACCCTGAGGAGCTTTTTGATTTGCTAAGCGAGATAGGAACTGATTTAGAAATCGATGAGAATGAAGACGAGGAGGATTTGGATCTTTCAACTTTACCTGAATATGAAGAAGTTGACGAAAATATTCCCGACGAAAGTACGCCTTCTGAATCTGACGATTGGGATAGCGAAGACGACGTACCCCAGAAAATATGGAAACGAGGTATCGCTTTTCAGTCTAAAGCACATCCTGTGGATGAAAATGAGCCAAGTGAGTGCGGAATTCTCTCACCCTGGCAATACTTCAAAAGATATTTGAATGATGACTTTTTCCAAATGGGAGCTGAATTTACACCTAGGTATTATATCCAAAACACAGGAAAGCCTGTCAATATTTCATCTGAAGATATAAAAAAAAAATTTTGGACTACATGCAGTCATGGGTGCTACCAAGTTCCCCCACGATTCACATGTATTGAAATGCTAACTACAAATTTCCTTTAATTGCCAACGTCATGCCTCGTGACAAATTCTATTTGATCAGGGTCAATTTTCACGTCGTAGATAACCTTGCTGTTCCTGATGAAATGAAGAAAAACAAACTCTGGAAAGTGCAGCCCATGTTAGATTTGGTAAGAAATAGATGCCTCCAATTAAAAAGAAAGGCAAATGCGTCATACTCGATTGACGAACAAATGATCCCATTTCTTGGCCGATGTCCGGTGCGCCAGTATGTTAAAAATAAACCGCGACCCGTTGGTCTAAAAAAATTTTGTTCTTACCACGAGTACAGGAATTGTTCTTGATTTCGAAATATATCAAGGAACAACAACAAATTTAAAGAACAGGGAACTAGGCTTGGAACCATCAGTAATTTTAAGATTAGTAGAAACTGTTCCCGAAGGATGTTCAGTATTTTTTGATAGGTATTTAGCACTGTACCACTGATGGAAAAATTGATCCAAATCAAGATAAATGGAACGGCCACTATAATGTCCAACAGAGTGAAGGGTTGTGAGTTCCGAAAAGATAAGGATATGAATCGTGGGGATAGCGACCAGTTTGTACGACAAGATACAAATATTTGCGTTACGAAATGGATGGATACCATAGCGGTGCTTATGATTTCAACAGCATACGGGTCAGAACCTCAATGCATGGTTCAAAGGTGGGATAAAACAAAAAAAGCAAAAATAGACGTACCCTGGCTGAAAGTTGTGCAAATTTATAATCAGAAGGTGGGAGGCATCGATATCTGCGACCATATGTTAGAGTATTACGGATCCTTCTACAAAACCAGAAAATGGCCTTTAAAAGTGATCTTACATTTGTTCGACCTAGCCATTGTTAATAGCTGGCAAGAATATAGGCGGGATCATGCAATGGCTAAAAGTAAATTGAAGAAAATGAAATTACTCGAGTTTAGGCTGAAATTAGGAGAATACTTGATAGGTGGAACAAAGAAACGAACAGCAGAAGAATGCGATAAGGAGAACGAGGACACGCAACGAGTGACAAAAAGAAATCAGTAGCGCCATTACCATGTGAAGATAAGAGATACGACGGATTTGAACACTGGCCTGTGAATGATGAATTGAAAGACCCTCTAAGTTGTAGGAACCGTGGCTATGATAGTCGTTCGAGAATACGTTGCGTTAAGTACAATGTGTACTTGTGTCTCAATAAATTCAGAAATTGTTTTTTAGCATTCCATAAGAAATAAAACAGATGTTTATTGACATTTCCTATGTATAAATATTTTGTTTCACAATTGTGACTTTTCCTGTTCACTCCCAATACTCACAATTATGAACGTCCTGTAAGTCCTGATCCCGATCCTGGAAGTGAAAACGGTTGTTATATTGATGATACTGAAATGGATGGGAGGCACTTTATATAGAAAAACAAATTCTCAGGAGTCAAAGGGATAGAGTACACACTTACTGTCTAATTTTCTATCTTATGACGTTATTTAAAAAAAAATCATGGTTATTTTCTCTTTTATTTTTAAAGCCCAAACGATCCGCTGCTGCGTAAGCGGAGGATGTCCACTCAAAACATGATTAATGACAACTTCGACAAATGTCAATCCTCAGTTTGGAACCCTGCAATGAGATTATTGAAGTGTTGCCTAATACATATGAAAGTCTATAGCCTTAGAGAATCGAAGATATTTCCAGTTAATTTCAGTGCACCTCACCTGCCAAAAATAAACTACACTTTTATACCTTTGATCTATCTATCAATATTTTAAAGCAAGTTACTTAATAATGTACCACCTGTAAATTTTCAACTAGTTGCAAATGGTATGAAGTGATAAAACAATCCTATAAACATTAAAAAAAAATTGTAGTTTTCCAACCAGTTATTTGTCCATAATTTCGTTTTGATATAGTATAAGCTAGCTTGTTAGTAACGTACCTGTAAATTTTCATCGAAATGCAAAGGATCCAACCCTTTAAAATAAAAAAAAATGTAATTTCCCAATTAGCTATTTGCTCATAATTTTGTTTTGATGGTTGGTAAACTAACTCGTTAGTACTGTATCTCTAAATTTTCAACTACTTGGGGTTTAAGGGGTTAAAAGAGCCCATAAAAATATTTAAAAAATTACCGTTTCCAACCAACTATTTATCCACAATTTCGTTTTGACAGTAGGTAAACTCGATAGTAGTGTCCCTATTTTCAACGACTTGCAAAGGGTCCTAGGGGTTAAAAATTGCCGTTCAAATATTGAAAAAAAAATTGTATCTCATAATTTCGTTTTAATGGAGGATAAACGACCTCATTAGTAACGTACCTGTAAATTTTCATCGATTTGCAAAGGGCTCCTGGCTGTTATAATAGCCCTTTAAACTTATAAAAAATTTTAATTTCCCAACCATTTATTTGTTCATAATTTCGTTTTGATAGTAGGTAAACTAACTCGTTAGTAGTATCCCTGTAAATTTTCAACAACTTGCAAAGAGTCCCAGGGGTTAAAATGGCCTTTCAAATATTTAAACAAATTGTAATTTCCCATCTAGCTGTTTGTCCATAAATTCGTTTCAATAGAGGGTAAACAAACTCGTTAGTAATGTACCTGTAAATTTTCAACGACTTGCAAAGGGTCCCAGGGATTAAAATAGTCTTTCAAACATTTACAAAAATTGTAATTTCCCAACTAGATATTTGTACACAATATCGTTTTGATGGAGGATAAACGAATTCGTTAATAACGTGCCTGTAAAGTCTCATCGATTTGCAAAGGGTGTTAGGGGTTAAAACAGCTTTTTAAACATTTAAAAATTTCCCAACCAGCTATTTGTAATTTCATTTCGATGGAGAGTAAACAAACTTATTAGTAATATACCTGTAAATTTTAATGACTAGCAAAGTGTTCGAGGAGTTAAAACAGCCTTTTCAGCATTTAAAAAATTTGTAATTTGTCCATAATTTCGATGGTAAATAAATAAACGCGTTAATAATGTACTTGTAAATTTTCAACGACTTGCAAAGGGTCTCAGGGGTTAAAACAGCCTTTCAAACATTTAAGAACCAGCTATTTGTTCATAATTTCGTTTCAATGGAGAGTAAACAAACTCGATAGTATTGTATCGGTAAATTTTTAACGACATGCAAAGGGTCCCAGGGGTTAAAATAGTCTTTCAAACATTTAAAAACCACCTATTCGTCCCATAATTTCGTTTTGATAGAGGATAAACGAACTCGTTAGTAACGTACCTGTAAATTTTCATCAATTTGCAAAGGGTCCTAGGGGTTAAAACAGCCCTTCAAACAATTACAAAATTTTTAATTTACCAGCCAGCTATTTGTCCATAATTTTGTTTCGATGGAGGGTAAACAAACTCGTTAGTGATGTAGGTACCTGTAAATTTTCAACTACTTGCAAAGGGTCCCAGGAATTAAAACAGCCCTTTAAACATTAAGAAAACTTGTAATTTCCCAACCAGCCATTTGTCCACAATTTCATTTTGAAATTAGATAAACTAACTCGTTAATAGTGTCCCTGTACATTTTCAACGACTTGCAAAGGTTCCAAGTGTTAAAATAGCCTTTCAAACATTAAAAAAAATTGTAATTTCCCAATCAGCAATTTCTCCGTAATTTCGTTCCGATTTGGGGTAAACAAATTCGTTAGTAATATACCTGTAAATTTTAATGACTAGCAAAGGACTCCAGGAGTTAAAGCAGCCTTTTCAAAATTTAAAAAAAATTGTAATTTCTCAACTAGCTATTTGTCCACAATTTCGTTTTTTTACAGTAGATAAACTAACTCGTTAGTTTATCTGTTTATCCCTGTAAATTTTCAACGACTTGCAAAGGGTCCCAGGGGTTAAAATAACTCTTCAAAGACTTAAAAGATTGTAATATCGCAACCAGCTATTTGTCCACAATTTCGTTGTGATAGAGGATAAACAAATTCATTAGTAACGTACCTGTAAATTTTCATCAATTTAGAAGGGATCCTAGGGGTTGAAACAGCCGTTTAAACGTTTAAAAATTTGTAACTTCCCAACCAGGTATTTGTCCATAATTTCGTTCGATGGAGTATAAATAAACTCGTTAGTAACGTACCTGCAAAATTTCAGCGACTTGCAAAGGTTCCCAAGGACTGAAATAGCTTTTCAAACATTGGAAGGTAAACTAACTCGTTACTAATGTACCTGTAAATTTTCATCGACTTGCAACGGGTTCTTAACAAATTTATCATTTCCTAACCAGTATTTTTCCATAATTTCGTTTTGATGTGGGGTAAACTAATTAGTTAGTAACGTACCTGTAAAATTTTATAGATTTTCAAAAGGTCTCGGGGGATGAAACAGTCCTTTAAACATTTAAAAAATTGAAATTTCCGTACTAGCTATTTGTCCATAATTATGTTTTGAGGGAAGTAAAGTTACTCGTTAGTAATGCCAAGGTATTTTCTATGCACAATGGTACTTCACCTCATTTTTCTTGATCGTAAAAGGATTTCCAAAATGCATATATATACATATATACATATATATATATATATATATATATATATATATATATATATATATATATATATATATATATATATATATATATATATATATATATATATATAATTAAATATGATTTGAAGGAAACAACTACTCAGCGGGCAAATACCCCGACCTGCATTGAATTACACCTTCAAATCATGATAGGTGTAATTCAATGCAGGTCGGGGTATTTGCCCGCTGAGTAGTTGTTTCCTTCAAATCATATTTAATAACATTAGTTTAGTTCACCTGGGTTAGGGGGTCGCCGCTCTCGGTACTTGCTGTGATGTAAGTCGCTATCCGCCACAGAGACATCTAGGATGTCGGTCGGATAGTAGCATTCAGACCATATGAGAAGTTTCATATACCTCTCACCACTATTCATATATATATATATATATATATATATATATATATATATATATATATATATATATATATATATATATATATATATATATATATATATATATATATATATATATATATATATATTGTATTTCAAGAGAAGATATTATAAAAAGTGGTCCACATGTTCCCCATTTTGATTGACACACATATCTATGCATCTTTGGAATGAGGTTTCTACTGTTCATAAAATTGCCGGAATGACACTTCTAAAAGCATTTATTATCCTTTCGTTTAAATTTTGGATAGTTGTTGGTGTGATGTTTTTATGGGCATCATGTAACATGCTTATTATAATATCTTCTCTGGCTATCATAGAACTCGACATATCGAAGTCGGACGCACTATTTTCCCACCCTGTATATTTTCATTGTGTAAATGTGGTTTGTATTTAGCAGTAAATTGCAGAACTCTAGAGATTCTGGAGAAAAACGTATTAATTATTCACAATCGGCAACGCTCGAGTGCAGAATGCAGCTATTATCAGTTATTTTTAACATTATAATAGTTTCACATAATATGATAATTTTATCGTCTTACGGTATGTTCGAGTACAGTTAATGGATTTAAAATCCGCTCATAAGTTTCAATTTTATTTGATTTTATTTTTGATACACAGTTAATTTGTTAAATTTTTAGATATATACTTAGCTTCCTCACTTCGTTAATTAATGTGTAATGAAGCAAAATTGAACTTTTGTTCTCGTACTCATACACATACAGACAGGTTCTTCAAAGGAAATCCGATACACTTTTGAAGATGTTAATTTAATTTGCTTAATATTCAATAGCAGTAAAAATAATTATTTCGAATTCTTTTGGAGGTCAAGATTGGCGCTATCCCGTTATTACTTGTTCACTATCGTTTTGATGGAACAATAATTTATTTTTCTTCAAACGTCACAAAAGTCATCATTTTTAATAGTAAAATCTGACACAAAAATTGATGTTTTTTTACTAATATAAAAAGGTCAACACTTTCAATCCTAGGATTAAAAGTATTTTTAATCCTAGTATTAAAAGTAAATTTAGGTAAAAATTAAGCATTTTCACATTAATTCAGTTTGTTTAAATTAAAATATGAAATTCTTACAATCCAAAATTATTAAACAATGAAATGAAATACAAAACTTATTGATTAGGCTAGATATATAAATTCATTCAATTATTATTATTTATTGATAGTAATATTGAAAGTACAGTTTGAGCAAATTGAATAAAATTAAACAAACCAGAAAAATCGACACTGTTAACATTGTGTGTAACTCTTAGTGGTATCGTGGCACACATTTCTTGATTAATTTTTCCTTGATTTTTGTACATTATTGCAAGCAGCTGTATTATCGAGATTCAATGGATTGATACTATTACACGTACTAGGCCCATTATTGGTGCCAGTACTAGGTTCATGGAGTCGAAATATTTTTTTTGCTGTACTTTTTTATTTTCTATATATCCCTCTGCAACAGTGTTCGACCTCCAACTCCCATGTCTTTTAAGACAAGTGACATCACTACCAGAATCTACAAGAAAAGTGGCAGAAATTCGACGTAAGCAGTGTCCAGTATATTCATTTGCATTTGGTAAATTTAAATATTTTTCCACTTCTTTTGCAACACTACTAATGTTATAAATACCGACTATTGACCGTTGACATCTTCCATTTTGATACTTATAAAAAAACGACTTTCTTCAAAACCTTTTGGCCGAAGAGCAGCGTATTATCTGTAAATACTCAAATATTTTTCTCCAAGAACCGTAAATAACCCTTACCGGTATTAGTATGAGGAACTTTTATCAGTAGAGCAGACTTAACATCTTCATTGTCATCAGTTTTTAAAAGAATTAGTTCATCACAACGACATGCGCCCGCAATTCCCATTATTAAGGCAACCTATAAATAAAAATTCACAAAATTTGCCTACTTCATTCTTTAATTTTAAACATACCTTCATCATTAAATAATGTATGTTAGGAGCAGCATCCAAAAACTGTTCAACTTGGTCCTTCGTTAAAACCCTAGCGTTTTTAGGGGTATAACCATTACTTTGCCTTTTTAAAAAATGCAATCAACTTGGAAAATTTACTTATATCTACGCCATTCTTGAGAGTCAGTGTCGATTTCACCATTGAATCCTGTGACCACAAATGGAACATTTCATTTTTTGAGGACAGACTGGCAAAATATGCCAATAAAACACTTTCCGAATACGATTTTATATTCTTTTCAGAGTACCATTGCATAAAACGATTATATGAGCACTCGTACACTTCACGCGACTTTGGTGGTTGAAGATTTAAAGTCACTTCGTTAGCAATTACAACCACCTTTGCTGGTATACTCGACAAATCTTCACAATCATACATTTTTTTCTAATAATGGACTATAATAAATCACAATTTATTTGCTTAAATAGAATGTTTGTTTATATTTATTGGCATCCCTAGCAACCACACAATATCCATAACAATCACATAGTGTTTGTTACAAGCAACACGATGAAACTGTTGTAAGTCGTATAATCGAAAATAATTATGTATGTATGTACTTAATGTTTAAATATTTCTAATTTTTTTGCGTTTGAAGAAAAAATAACATGTTTCATTCGGATTTAAATTGTCTTTGTTTGACTCGCAATTTTTGCGTTCGCTCGGCTACGCTGCGCTTCGCCTCGCAAATACAAACATAATTGCTCGTCAAACAAAGTGTCACTTTTAATCCTTATAAAATAATATACTATTATTTTAACTCTTCAATGAGAAAACTGGAATCATTAAAAAATACAACTTTAGATTTTAACTGATAAATTAAATGACACCAATAAAACTAATTCATGTCAAAAAATGCTAAGGCATTGTTAATACAACTGAAGGGGTGGTTGGATAAAAGTATTAACTGACATTGTTTCAAAAACTGTAGTATCCTATTCAATAATGATATTGTGATGTTACAATTTATCAGTGTTATCACCAATAAAACAAGATAGATTTATTAGGGTTCAAAATAAAACAAAGAAGATTTAGTGCCATATACCCAAAAAAAACAATTATGCTACGGACACGTGTTTCGGAGTTAGTTGCCCCTCATCAGCGTAGCGTAATTAAGGAATTGGATCTAGGATGGGATAGATCAGGAACAAGAACTAAAATAAGACTAGAAAGTACAGTACACACTACTCAATTAGTGCCTTCATGTTTTCATGTGCCACAAATGAGTGTCGAATGTGCTCATCGGGACCCCATTTGTAGCACATGGGAACATGAAGGCACTAATTGAGTATTATGTACTGTATTTCCAACCTTATTTTAGTTCTTGTTCCTGATCTATCCCATCCTAGATCCAATTTCCCTAGCTACGCTACGCTGATGAGGGGAAATAACTCCGAAACACGTGTCCGTAGCTGTATAATTGTTTTTTCTTTGAGGATATGGCACTAAACCTTCTTTGTTGTGACCAATGTTTCGTTACTTTTCTATGGCCGCTGCGTTTTAGGCCACACCCTTAATCCGGCTTTGATTTCTAAATTGTCCCCAAATATTTTTTGGTATGTATAAGTAATATGTTAAATATTGTGAAAATATAACTCAAAAACATACAGCAATGTTTTTTATCTAACCCCGTTATGAAATGTCAAGTTTTAAATGCATTTTTGACTTTACGAAACGTCACATTTTTCATAACTGTCAGTCCCATTACATAACTGAGTGATGTAATGAATTTTTACGTAACTGATTGCCATTTTTTTCCTATTTTAAAGCGGGAGTAGATACAATTTTGTACTTAATATGTTATGAAATAGTTATTTAGGTAACCAGTTATGAAGAGACTAATTTTATTTGACGAATGTAATATTTGCCAAATCGAGCGAGCGAAGCGAGCGAGTTTTGCAAATTACATGAGTCAAGTAAAATTACTTTTCATAACGTACAAAATTTTATCTAATCCCGCTTAAAAATAGGAAAATGATAATAATCAGTTACGTAAAAATTTATTACATCACTCAGTTATGTAATGGGACCGAGTTATAAAAAATGTGACGTTTCATAACGTCAAAAATGCATTTAAAACTTGACATTTCATAACGGGGTTACATAAAGTAATTTTACTTGACTCATGTAATTTGCAAAACTCGCTCGCCTCGCTCGCTCGTTTTGGCAAATATTACATTCGTCAAATAAAATTAGTCTTTTTATAACTGGTTACGTAAATAACTATTTCTAAACCGACATCAGAAAATAAACAAAACCAGCTGCAATTATTGATAGATGAGGAGTGGGAGTGGCCGTATCAGTTAATAATCAATCAACTATTTAACGGAGATAAACCATTATCCAAGTAGTCTGGAATTCCATTTTGCTTCCGAAAAAACTCGGGATCCTGACATTAGAGGCAAGAGCTCTGGCCCCTCCACCACAATGTCATTTTTTTTATTCATCCTGGCCTAATAAAATTATTAGAAGTGCCTATTGGTTGGGTATCAAAGAACAAGTACCTATGTAATTTTACAGTTTAGAAATGAAACATAAGACGTCTTCATCACGAATCCATTTAAATTATCAACAATATTTGACATATGATTCAAAATACACTTTACGTTATCATCATTCCCGCCAGAAGTGTCACTTGTCATTGCCCAAGATAAGTTTATTATTTCTAATCTTTGATTTTATTAAAATTACTTGACACAAAAGACGTTTAGAAATTATTTACAGCAATAGGAATTAATTGGTCAGATAAAAACTTTTCTACTTTCAAATTGGAATTTATGACAGTGGCGTAACTTAATCATAAACAAACCTTTTCGAATGTTGTACGACCTAAAAACAGTGAAGAGCACATCACAGTTTTGAAAATAGATCTATGTCTGTAAAATATCCTCATTTGGCTAAGGAGTTTCGTATCCATAATTTCTTAATGTAGTTTTTATTAGTCGGTTTGGATAAAATTAGTAAAGACAACTTCAAATTCTCATTTAGTCGACGTTTCGACAAAATTTATTGTCTTCCTCAGGACTAATGAGGTCTTTGGTTTTCAGTCAACATAATCATAATCGTCAAATGAATAAATATTGGTTAAATTCTGATTTGCCTTTACACTCTTTTCATATCGATTTGCATTGAAACTAGTTAAAAACCATTAATTTTTTGCCCAATGGTCATTAAGTTTGACCCAAGAATCCTGATAATTATAAATGACGTTATTTATTCATTTGACGATTATGATTATGTTGACTGAAAACCAAAGACCTCATTAGTCCTGAGGAAGACAATAAATTTTGTCGAAACGTCGACTAAATGAGAATTTGAGGTTGTCTTTACTAATTTTATCCAAACCGACTAATAAAAACTACATCCTCATTTGTCTTCAAGATACACATCATTTTCTTATATTTTTTCTTAACTATGTTTACCAATTGTGCCATTGAATAGAAAGTGCTGTCACGCTTAAATTTAATCTTCAAACTATGTTCATCGGTTTATATAAATTTATACAAAAATAAATATTACAGTAACTGGTCAAAATCCTATCAGTATCAAGCAGGTAAGCCAATAAGCCATTATTCCCAAGTAGTAGAATATCTCCCTGAATCACCATGATTTAAAAATTTAAATGCTCCTGGTTGTTCATAACTATAATATTGGTAGAATAAATGCTTGCTTCCCGAAATATTTAAAAATTAGTGCAGTATTTCACTCAGATACCTATAGTATAATACATGCGGTACTCTAGTCGGCCCTATACGATTCGTTGAACGTTGACTCCAACGTTGGACCAAACGTTTTATATATGAAAACAGTTTGGTACAAACCTTTGTCTAGTAGTTATTTTTTTTATTAACATTAACAATTTGTTAACAAAATTCACTTAATTCCCAACAATTTGGTAAAGAAATGGTTATCATAGCATCAAAAATAAAAAAGTAAGACGGGTGGTGTAAATATAACCAATAATCCTGTACTTAAGATTAGGTGCTTATTTTTCTTTTTTTTTTCATAAACTCTAAGTAGTGCAAACAAGTAATGGATTTGCTAATGTCTCTAAAATATAAAATGATAATGTCAAAAACATACCTGTAAAAATGCAAATGAATCACAATACCCACTTTATTTCTTATTTACAAACAGTATTTAGCACTATCAAGAGAGATAAACTACTAATGCAAACGAATCGTGTAGCCGTACATCAAAACAACGAATGTTTTCCTTCGAACGTTGGCGGAAATTCCATTGACTCAGATCAAGATTATCGTCAATGGCCCAAACGTGGCCAAACACGAACGTTGCACGCTTGACATTGGTAGTTCGTAGATTTGATTTTCGCGTCGGCCACACCATACGACAAACTATCAAACGTTCAACGTTGGAAGATGTTCGTTGCATCGTATAGCGCTGGTTTAAGAGACGAATTGGAGTCGTGGGCGTGTGAGTATTTCGAAAATCAGCATTGGAGCCAGCACATGGACCGAAATTATCGGTCAGGCTCTGCAAAGAGCTGTTGTTAGAGATTTTGGACAAAGATCTTTGGTCCTTCACCTCTCCTGATATCACGCTATGGACTTTTCTGTGTGGTTGATTCTGGTGTAGAAAAATGTACTCCTCAAGATACGCTACCATGAAGCAACCAAAAACCTGGACCGAGATAACCGTGGAGGAATGTGCGAGTATGGTCGAAAATGTTAAGGTACGTCTCAAGGAGTGTATTAAATTTAAAAGTAGTCATTTTGACCATGTGTTATATCTCTTAGTTAATAAAAAAAAATTAAATTCGTTCATTAATCGTGGACTAATTGTCACCGAAAGTATTGAAGGTAGTTTTGTACCGCCAGTTAATATAAAATATAACAGGGTGGGGCATAGTGCGTCCGACTTCGATATCTCGAGTTCTATGATAGCTAGAAACTTGATTTTAAAACATAAACGTAAACTAGACAAAAAAAGTCTATAACCGGAAATTGCTTTCGAATATACAGGGTGAGCCAAGACGATTTTACAGGGTCAAGTAACATTTTTTAAATGAAATGCCATGTATATCGGAATTTTTTTTAAAATCTTTTTGTGGCCTCCTTTCACTCCTGTATTATTATTGACTTTCCCCCAACCACATGGATGTAATGATTTTTTTGTTGTTGAAATTATACGATTTACACGTGTATATCAGTGGCGGCTGGTCAGGGGAGGCAGGGGAGGCTGAGCCTCCTCTACAATTTTGGGAGAAGCAGAATAACTCCTAACTAATATTTTTCACAAGTAGAAATTTCTACTTAGATATATCTCAATTCTCAATGTTATTTATAATTCATTAATTAATTTGCACTGTAAGAAAAAAATTTTGCATTTCCTTTCGACAAACATGTAACATTGTAGTCCGGATATTCCACTCCACGTATGCATATTTCCCGGTCTCTCATCACGCTTTCGTGCTTGCCTCGATGAACTGAGGAGGCTAGCAGCCAGCCAACCCTCATTTTAATACATTGTTCGTGACCTTGAATTTTTGGCGCTTATCTCAGCAAACATTCCGTATCTATCTCAGCAAACATTCCGTATCTGTTAGTTAGGGCAGTTAGCCTCTAGCACCCCATCTCTTTCTAGCGCATGTACACTTCGGTAGAGCGTTGATCCCTCTCTTCCAAGAGAATAACAGTTATAGAACAAGGACAGTGGCAATTTGTGGTTTCGTGGGAGAACATAAACATAATAAAATATTTAACAGGTGGTTGAAAAATAAGTGTTCTAGATGAAAATATTCCCAACAACATGTCTTGTTGTCCAGACGTGGTGGATTATTTGTTGTTAAATGGATTTAGTTTTCTTAGTTATGAATCATAACTTATGATTAAAAGGTAAGAATTAAAAAAAATGTCCGTCAATGCCGTCATTAGTTTTCACTAGTGGTAAACAAAACAGAGAGTTTAGTGATAGCAATTATCAAAAAAATCGAGTGGTTAACGGCATCAACAGTTAAAAACAAATTATATGTTTGTTATTTACTAATGGTCAATCCTCAATTTGGAGCAGGGAAATTTGCAAAATCTGTCGCGAGGTTTAGAAAGGCATGAAAAATCTCAGGAGCATATTTCATCTTGCATTAAATTCGAAATGTTGGGTAAACAAAATATTGTAAATTTCTTGGATTCTGCGCACAAAAGAGAAATAGAAAATTTTAATGAAAAAGTCCGTGAAAATAGGAAAATATTAAAGAGGCTAATTGATGCTGTTATATATTTATCTTCTCAAGAAAATTCTTTTCGAGGACATGACCAAAACGCGATTCATATAATAAAGAAAATTTCAAGGACCTAATAGATTTTTTAAAAATGTATGATCCAAAATTAGAGAACTTTTTGAATAACGCCACTGTTTTTTTCCGGGACGTCTAAATCAATTCAAAATGACCTAATTGAGAGTGTTAGCTTCATTATTAAAGGCAAAATTTAGAAGAACTGCATATTTGCGAATTTTTCTTGTGGCAAATTGATGAATCGACGGACATTACTTGTAAATCTCAACTTTCCGTAATTTTTAGATATGTAATGCACGGTGAAATTGTTGAAAAGTTTGTTGGTTTTTTTGATGTGAGTAGTGGAAGAAACGCGGACAGTTTATTTAAATTGTTAATCGACGAATTTGGTAAATTTGATTTGAAAAATAAATTAGTTGCACAAACCTATGACGGCGCTGCGGTTATGTCAGGACATCTTAATGGACTCCAAACTAAAATAAAAAATATTGCTCCTCAAACTTACTTCACTCACTGTTACGCACATAAATTAAATTTGGTTTTGAGTAAAGCCTGTAACGGAATTAAAGAAGTTAGAATATTTTTTTGAAATATTACTGGTTTTTCGTCATTTTTTTCAAAATTGCTCCCACTCGTTGGAATTTTTCATCTAGAGTTATTTTCACTGTTGACATACAGGAAAAGACTTATTGACGTTTTTAATCTTATTTCGGAAAGTGAAGACTTTTTAAATGACGATCAGACTTTAAAAGCAGCTTACGGATTAAAATCGTTATTGTTGGTTAAAAACTTCATATTTTTTCTAAAGGTTTTTAAAATGATTTTTTAGCAAACTGATGTTGTTTTCCAAATTTTACAGAATAAATTAACTGATATAACTTATTCTAAAAACAGACTTAATTGAGTTATCTAAATTAAAAGAATTTCGCAATAACGAAATACATTTCAGTACTTTATATAATGTTTTTTTAGAAAATATTGAAGAAATAGATGATGAGCCACAGTTAAAAAAAAGAAAGACAACATATAACTTTGACAGGACAGACATACATTACAAACAAATTTTTACCGAAATTTTGGATACCATTAGAGTTCAAATTGAAATTAGATTTTCCGATTTATTTACTTTGCAATGTTTCGATTTAGTGAGTCCTAATAATTTTATAATGTTTTCTAAATCATTTCTTAACAGTCTAATAGACAAATTAATGGACCAGTATCCCTTATTTAACAGTATTTCGTTAAGATATGAACTATGTGTGTTGTATTCTGACCAGCAACTTTTAGCAAATTTAAAATCGCCTCAAGGAATACTTACTTTTATAATAATAATTTAAAAAGCTGTCTCTCCGAATTGCACAAACTTTTATCTTTAGTGGCAACAATTCCAGTAACCTCAGCTTCTGTAGAATGATGGTTTTCAGCACTTAAACGCATGAAAACATTTACTAGAAACACAATAGCTCAAGACCGCCTGTCAAATATATCGGTTATTTCAATAGAAGAACGTTTTTTATCGGAGTTGAAGCAAAATGATTTATTTTCATTTTGTGAAGAAGCAATCAACCATTTAGCTAGTTCTGAAAATCGCAGGTTACCACTGATTTATAAAACTATTTAGACTTTACACCAAAGATTGATATAGTTAGTTATTATTTTAGAAGAAATATTTATTTACGTTATTTATTTTTTAGAAAATATTTTTTATGTAACTTCTTTTTCCTCCTATTTTAATTTTTATTAAAAGGAATAATTTTACACTCTGACAGTGAAAATGAATACAATTATTTGTTTGTAGAAAAACAGTTTTATTTATCAATTTTTTTTCCAAAACTATTTTGATTTTTATTAGGTTATAATTAAATTATAAATGGGATAGTAGGGCTACTCTGCCATTAGCCCACGACTAAAAAATGTAACGCGCCGTTGTACTACCTCAAGGGTGGTGGGGAAACGTGCAAATTGTAATCATATTGAAATTTAGTTGCCTTTTAAATTTCAAGCCTCCTCTGTACACAATATCACGAGCCGCCACTGGTGTATATTAAAAATATCACTACAATCATAACTATCGATTTTAAGAAAAAATATGTTAGTACCAGTTATGAGACATCTGTGTGATACTGATAACACTCAGCCATTTTCACTTCCTAAAAGTATACAGGGTGGTCAAAAAAGAATGTTAAATTTACAACTTTTTGAACTGAATTTTCTCAATTTTTTTCAAATGGAACACCCCGTATATTTTTCGACGATGTGATGTAGAATTGAATAACGAATATTTTCTGTGCGTACATTCCTATGGCTATTTATGATCATTTTTAATTTATTGAACAATAACTGCAAAATATAGCAATAAAAATTAAAAATGAGGGTTTTTTCAAATAATTCAAGAGAAGGTATTATAATAAGCGTGTTACATGATGCCCATTAAAACATCACACCAATAACAGTCCAAAATTTGAGGAAAGGATAATAAATGCTTTTAGAAGTCTCACTCCCGGAATTTTATGAATAGTAAAGCCTTATTCCAAAGACGCATAGAAACTTGTGTCAATTAAAATGGCAACATGTGGAGCAGTTTTTATAATATCTTCTCTTGAATTACAAAAAAAAATATTGCTGAATTTTGTAGTTATTGTTCAATAAATCGAAAATAGTTACAAATAGTCACAGTGATGTACATACAAAAAATGTTAGTTTTTCAATTCTACATCACATCGTCCAAAAATATACAGGGTATTCATTTGAGAAAATTGAGAAAATTCGGTTCAAATAGTTGCAAATTTAAAAATTATCTTTGGCCACCCTGTATATTTTTAAGAAGTGAAAATTGCTGAATGTCATCACACAGATGTCTCATAACTGGTACTAAAATTATTTTTTTCTTAAAGTCGATAATTATGACTGTAGTGATTTTTTTAATATACACATGTAAATTGCACAATTTCAACTAAAAAATTCATTACATCCAAATGGTTGGGAGAGTGTCAATAATAATACAGGAGTGGAAGAAGGCCACAAAGAGGTTTCAAAAAAATGTTCTGATATACATGACATTCCATTTGAAAAAAATGTTAGTTGACCCTGTAGAATCGTCTTGGCTCACCCTGTATATTCGAAAATAATTTCCGGTTATAGACTTTTTTGTCTAGTTTATTTATATTTTTTAATCAAGTTTCTAGCTATCATAGAATTCGATATATCGATGTCGGACGCACTATTGCCCCACCCTGTATATCTAATAAAATTTTTTAATCTTTCAAACTCGTGCCAAAAACAACTAATATTTATATAAAACATAAATTACCCAATTAATGTTAATAACCATTAAAATTTATTAATAATAATGATGGAATATATTTCTGGTTTTTTTTGCTTCAATTATTACTTGCTGACTAATATTCTATATGACGTATGAGCATTTTCTTGCAAACATAATAATACTTTTAATTCATTTATTCGTTAATTACAGTCTTCTGACATTCCTTTTTTGTAAGTTACCGATTCTATATTTTCAAAACGTAATTTACGATTTTTAAAAGCTTTGCAATATGGTTTTCTTCTATACGGAAATCTCTCCATATGTTTACAAACAATGTTTTTGACACTCACCAATAATAAAAATCATAACTTTGAAAAATTCATAATTTCGTATGATAATGGATGTCTGACACTATAAAACACCAAAGCTACACAAATCTGATATTGCTATAAATTAATTTTGATAATAATAGTATTTCAATTTATTAACCTACTAAAATTTTTCATACCAAAATAAAAACTGTTTTTAACATTACTATTTCAATTTCCTTTTGTTTTTTTTGTTTTCATGTTGTGTGGCTTGACACTTGCCTCTCACCCTGGAGAGCCGGGTTCGATCCCCAGTCGAGGAGCTAAGAATTTTTCTAAACCAGAAATTAATCCTAGTATACTCGGACATCGGGTGTGTGTCCATTGTCTCTAAATGTGTAGCCCTCTCCCACACAAGGTACCTTGAGGTACCTTCAGGGATACAGGGGGTTATATTATCTGTGGTTTTTTGTTGTTTTAGCGAAAACTCACCCACCCCCCCGTACCCACCACAACAAATCATAATATTTAGATAAAAATTTAATAAAATATATAACATTATGAAATTAATAAATAAATAAATACAAAACTCAACTTTTTTTTTCTAGTTCTATGCTCTCATAAACTTTATTTTTAATAGTTCCCCAAATAAAATAATCTAAAATTGATTAATCGGACGAGCGAGGAGGCCATAGGAAAGGTCCATTATTGGCAATCTATTGATCGTAAAAAAGTTTCTTGTAAAAAATTATATATCAAATACGCGTTATGTGGGGGAGCACCGTCGTGCTGATAAAAAATGTTTCCATGTTCGGCGAGAGGTAAACTTTCTAAATAGTTATTATTCAAATTTAGTGAAATATTTAGATATTTCACCTAAAAAAAAAACAAAAACAAAAAAATTAACTATACATATTAGCAGAAGAAGAAATCTTTATAACTTGCTGTTTAAATTTTTCTGATAAAATTCGAATGCCACCAATCTATCGTTTCTTATGGCACAGTAAACATTAAACTGCCAACTTTCTTGAAAATTTCGCTCCCTGAACACATGAGGATTCGAGTCACTCCAATAATGTGAATTGTGTCGATTAAAAAGTCCATTTTTGGTAAATTAGCTTCATCTGGCCGTATCATATTTCTCAAATAAGAGTCGTCGCCTACAGATCTTATTAGATTAAATTCACAAAAATTTTCTGTTCTTAGGAAATCTGTTCCTTTTAATCGTTGAACCATTTGGAACGAAAACGGGTGAAATTTATGTTTAATTAAGATTCTGTGAACTGAATCTTTGCATAGTCCCGATTCCAGAGCAGATTGTCTAAATGACATCATGCATGAAAATATCCCAGAATTGCTATTTCTACGTTTTCGTCATCAACAATAGGCTTCCGCTTTTGAATTATTGCGTTGACAGAGCCATAGTTTTTAAAATTACCCAGTATGCGTTTTACAGCGTTTGGTGACGGTTTCCGTTTTTGTGGATATCGAGTAGCAAATGTACTACAAGTTCTTGATATTACTTTATCACATTCCCCATAAATAATAAACAAATTAAAAAAGTCTTCGTGGATGTAATTTAAACGCGGTGGCATTTTTTGACATAAGAGAATGACTGATGTTACTGATTGTTTCTAATCATGGGTAATTTGATAACATTTTTACTAGAAATTCTTGAATTTCTAAGAAAATCGCAAATATTTCAAAAAGTTGTAACTTAAGCCCCCACAATGCTTATATCAGAAAAAAAAGAATTTAATTATACATAGTAATGTAAAAAAATACAGGGTGTTCCATTTGACTTAAGCAAGTTTTCGCGGTTTGAAGTTTACAAAATGTAACGTCAAAAATGGAACACTTGGTATGCTATTATTGAATTTCTTTAAACTGTAGAGGGTAGCTCACCTTATGGTCTTTCTGCATGCCAAGAAGCAAATTAGTATCATTTACATGAAAAAAGTTATAAAGGTTATTGTAAACCATTACATCTGTCAAAATCTTTTTAAAATGTCAGATATCTCTGAAATGGCTGGGTTTAGGCATAAGGTATCCTACTCGTTTTTGACTCAGAATTATTGTATGCTCTTTTCGAAAACCCTAAAATAGATAGGGTATTCCTTTTAAAATAAGAAAGTTGGTATCAACTTCCAGTATAACCGGAAGTGCCAGATGCTTGTAATTATTTTAATTGGATTGACCACACTGCTATTAGTAATTCCTAAATTTTCAAAATTTTCTGGTGCGTACTTTTCCCTATATCGATCGATGTAGTTCCTGGTGAGACACCCTGTATAGGCATTACTCACAACGATATGAAAATTTTTGCGTGCAGATAAATATTTACATAGAAGTATCTCTGTATATAATCTATGCCCGCAGCTACAATGGAGAGATTATTTTGGTACACACCATCACAGAACAACTAAATTGCCATCACGCGCTCTATCCCCAACTACTCCACGAAGCCTATGTTTGCTTCGTTTAATACTTGGAAGTGGTTTTAAATTTGTAAAACAACCCTTAACATGCAAATGATGTAAAAAAACATTTTTTTATGGAATGGAATCTTTCCAGTTCTGGATTTAGACATTTTAACAACCAGATCTAAGGACCTTATGAAAAGACTAACAATATTAATATTAATTAGGTTCAGAATCTAATGTAGGCTCAACCAATTTGGTTTGTATGATGATGGGCAAATAAAATTAATCTAATCATCATGCATTCGCATGTCGTCAATTTTCTATGATCAATAGTACCTATTAATATCTACGAGTATCATTAGCTAATTCTCTCGACTCTCAGTATACTTCGTAGTTACAACAAAACTTGTTAAAAGGTGATATCATTCTGTCCATATATCATGATGAATGGAACCGAACTGGTCCACATTGTAGATACATAATGTAATTACCATAATTGCAAAATAAGTTTTTATGCGCTTGTCCAAATACGGTAAACGTGCAGTGGCGTACAAAATTAACACTGGATGAGATGTAAACGTTGATAAACTATTAATTACTTTTTCGAACATTTTTAAAATAAAAACAAAATTCATTTTGATGGGCTCTTCACAGAAGACATCTATTACACTTGTACGACAGATACGTATATCAAGAGTGCGGAGGTCGGAGTATTCGGTGGAACACTTGTTCAGTTTTACCAAGGCGAATAGTACTTGAACTGGGAAAACACGACTAAATAATGAGTTCCATCACTTTGTTATTCGTAATAAAGTGATTTTGATGGGCAGTGCATAATTTATGTTGAATAATCTCTGTGAAAATACTGATAATGATATTAGCAATAAAATTGTTAAGTCACCGTTTAAAAAAAAATGAAGTTGAAGTTGATAATGATTTCAGGTTAACGAATTAATAAAGAAATAAGTAAAGTTATGACAAAATACTAATTTTTCCGAATTTCATTACTTGAAAACGATTTCAGGTAGATAATACTTTTTTAAGGATTCTTATTCTATATTAAAACATGTCCTCCTATTTCTTCAGGCAATTTTGAAATACCTATGGTAAGCCGCAAATTTGGGTCACCCTGTATACAGTTTGTTCTACTTTCAATGAAATTTATTATTATTAATGAAGTAAAAAAACTGATTGATACTTATTTTATAAACATATACTTAAATCAATATTGATTCTACCATTTCAGTATGTTTCCTTATATTCTTATACCTATATCACTTTGGACTGAGACTGGATTTATGATACACCCTGTATGTATCTTACGTTATTTGCTGACTGTTTATTGAACAAAAATGCATTACTTCCAAAATAAAGTAGAGCTTTTTTTTATTAAATAAAATTTTTATGTAACAATGATAATCTCGTTTCTATTATATTAAAATTACTTTTTCAATCAAAAAAATTATAATAAATAAATGAAAGAAAACAGCACAGAAACATCAGGTACAAAGTACTTTAACAGAAATATAATAATTAACTGTCATATTCAGCAGAGTAGGTACTTAACCACCACAGATGGTACAACCTCCTTAGGAGGAGGGCTACACATTTGGAGACATATCAAATATCCAAGTATTTTAGCACTTCTGAATTGATATTTTTTCGGAAGTAGAAGTCTTCTGCTTCCGAAAAAAATCCTAGTTTCTTGGCTAGGGACCCCAAGGTGAGAGGAAAATTATTCAAAAAGGTCTACAAATGAATATTATAAGATAAGAAACAGAACAGAAGAGTTTGGAGCCCATTTAGCTTCCCTGTGTATGAAAGACAAGTATCTTTATCGCTCAACCACGGAATCATATAAATATTATCCTATAATTATTGTACTTATTATAATTTTTATATTAACAAATAAATAGGTACCTACAAAATAAATATAAATGTAATTTATTATTTGAAAGTGGGTACATAAGAATTAAAGAAAAACAAAAGTTAATAACCGATACTAAAATAAATTACCTACATCTGTAATAAACATAATAAACAAAAATTTATTTATTTAATTGTATATACCTAAATAAGAGTTATTGCAAGATAAATTGTGTTATTCAATATTAGGTAGAATTACTGTCAATTATTCTGCAATTTTCTACTTAATTAAAACTGATACATCAATTGAACATAGACTAAACCAATATCAAATATAATTATAAAAATTTATATCCTATATTTGTTATTGAAATTAAGATGTACATTTTTTACCATATTTTTTTCTTTTCGTTACGATTTTCTTGTAAGTTTTATTTTTATAATTTATATGCAACATAAAAAAACGTCAGCTTCTTTGTTCTCAAAGAAGTTGACGTTTTTTATGTTACAAAATTAAGTTTGAAATAAACTACAACCCTCAACCTCGACAATAACCACACATCTTTGACGACTTTGTATCCCCTTATCCCAACTGCAGCGCCTATGCACCTACCTGGTGAAAAAAAGTGCATGGGCGGATTACCAATTGAGTTGAAATTTATTTGGCAATATTACAAATCTGTTCTAGATTCCATATTGAAAAGGCTGTGAGTGTCTTTTTTGCACACCTCGTATAGTCCCATATTTTTAATTTGTAGGTACCTAAGTATCTTAGGAAGTTGAATAATATAAATTTGCGTAACTAATGAATTCGTTTTTTCACGGATAAATAAAATTTATCGCTTGGTGGTCAGTATTGATTCTTTGAGATGTAAATGAAACATAAAAAGAACCATTTATAATAATCTCCTGCTCATTCTCAACAAGGTGTAACAAAGCTTTTCTCTGGGTATAGGTATCACCTGTTAGATTATGGCATGGACTATGGCACGGTGGAAAGGGAATGCTAAGACAATGCAAGCCATCATTGGCTATTCTTGGTCAAAATAGCTCTTCAGTATGCAGTGTGCAGTGAACCACTAGTGAACTTCAAAAAGGTGATTGCCCTTCCTCTAAGTCCAATATACAAGGCTAATCATAATTGTGAATATGAACTTGTAAAGGTAAAATTATTCATTGTGCTTCAAGACTCGACGTATTTACTAATAATAATTTTGTTTTAGGGTTGAACAATATTCTTTTTTATTGATTTCTATAAGAAATTAAATAATAATGGAGTGTTTTTGTTCCAAAGTATATTCAGTACACTGCAAAATCGTTTTTCTGGATGAAAGTGAACTAGTTCATGAATTACAAAATAATAGTAATGGGCAAGCTTTGCTGGATGTAGTGTTTCGACACCTGAACCTTCTTGAAACTGCTTATTTTGGGTTACGTTACCTAGATCAAAATGGACAAACACATTGGTTAGATCCCACTAAAAAATTAAACAAGCAAATTAAAGGACCTGACCCATATACGCTTTATTTTGGTGTTAAATTTTATGCAGCTGACCCTTGTAAATTATTGGAAGAAATTACCAGATATCAATTCTTTTTTGCAAATTAAACAAGATATTCTGCAGGGACGTCTGCTGGTACCCTTCGAACTATCAGCTGAACTAGGTGCTTATATTTTACAGTCAGAATTAGGAGATTTTGATCCGAGGAGGCATAGTATAGGATATGTCTCAGAATTTCGGTTCCTACCAAACCAAAGTGTCGAATTAGAAATGCGGATGGCCGAACTACATCAAACTTTAATTGGACAATTACCTTCACAAGCCGAACTAAATTATTTAGATAAAGTTAAGTGGTTGGAGAATTATGGAGTGGATTTGCACCCTGTTTTAGGTGAAGATCATGTGGAATACTTTTTAGGACTGACACCAAGTGGTATTATAGTATTACGGAATAAAAATACTGTAGGAAATTATTATTGGCCTAGAATCACAAAAATATATTTTAAAGGAAGATATTTTATGTTGAGAGTGACAGACAAGAACAATGACGAATGTACGTATGGTTTTGAAACACCCTCAAAGTCAGCGTGTAAACATCTGTGGAAATGCTGTGTTGAACATCACGCATTCTTTAGGTTAGTGCAAGTCAGCCCTACATCCCCGGACATTTTTGCTCTAGGTTCTCGTTTTAGATATAGTGGCAGAACAGAGAAACAAGCAGTTAGGGATGCCCAGATGAAACTTCGACAACCCCCCATCGTTTTCTCGGAAGCCTTCGAGGAAATATTCTAGAAGACTTAACCTCACAAATAATGAACCTGCTGAAATAAATGCAACTGTGCAGCAATCACAATTTCATATCCAAGAAATTAAACATATATCATTACCTTTACCCGCAGAAAATTTTGAAGGCTCTTATAACGTAGGATCTATTAGTAGAGCATCTAATACCAAAAAAATCGATTCCCCTCATAGTACGAGGAGTGCCCCCTGGTCTCAGCCTCATGCCAAAGGTTTATATAATAGTTCAGCACCTCCTAGTCCCCGCTCCGTTAGATCGGGCAGGTATAGATCGTCTTCAATTGACAGCCAAAGTTCTAACGACTCAAGAAGTTGTAAAAAAGAAGACATAGAAGTAGGACTTCAGACAACGAGAGTGAATTGTCCAAGAGTTCTTCGAGATCTAGAAGAAAACATAGGAGGAGAAAATCAAGAAGTAAAAAGGATTCCGAGTCAGAGTATGACTCTAAGCCTACTGATCGTAGATCCAGTAGGTCAAAGGCTGATAATTATTATGAACTTGTCGACTCGGGGTTGCAGTGGCAAGAAATACAAAAAAATATTGCTAGAGATAGTAACTCTAATACCATTCAACAAGCTAATGTGATTAGTAGTAGGAAAAGTAATGAAAGAAGGCCTGAATCTACAGATTATAACAGTACGGGTAGGAGAAATAAACATAGAAAACACAGATCTCGGTCTCGTTCCCCTGCCGAATCCAAACCATGGCTTTCGACTGAGTTAAAAAAGCACCTGGAATTTGATCTCGTGGATACATGTGGAATGAGTGATTTGCAACTTAAAGAAATACCTTACACGGTGGTGCAAACAAATTACTCAAAACATGTTAAATTAAAACACTCCAATTCAACAAAAAGTGATGATAAGAGTCGTACTAGTACACTTTCATCGTATTCACATCAATCACATCATTATAATGACAAAAACCCTAGTTATGGTCATCATACCTTGTTAAACGAAGCTTTATCAAATTTCTCCTACCCTGATCATGATAGTAATAGTAACTCAATTATAGGACTGCCTGAACCATTACAACCATCTGGTTATTACGGTGGCTATAATAATTCTGTGCAAGATAATTTCCCTAACTTTAGCAGGGTTCATCACGAACACTCTGACTCGGGTCTGGGAGTGGACCAAGATTGTGATGGAAAAAGACTACCGCAGAATAAAATTAACTAAATCTAATAGCTTTAATGGTTTTATATATATTTGCTGTTATTGTTATGTTACCCCTAAGTCTTTCCAAAAAGTACTAAATAATTGTATTAATTTAAAAGTTTTATAATATATTGTTACCTACCTTATTTTTCCACCTGTATAGCTTTTCTAATTTCCGTTGTTTTACCTAATTATTAATATTAATTAATCTGTTAATGACCCTTTAAGCAATTTGTTAAGTTACCTTATTGTCAATTTTATTATTAGGCTTTATAAATACCTTACAAAATGAATAATTTATCGTGGCACTTTTTATATCTGTTCAGTATTTTTATTGTGCGTACTATTTTCTTGTATTAAATGTAATATGTAAGTATATATACATATTTTATAATGATACGAAATGTTGTGTTTTTTGCATGACAGAAAAGCATATATTTTAATAAAAAATATTTATTATTTATACATTGTTTTTATTTTCAACAGACATGAAACATTAAATAACAATTTTTTTTATTTTGGTAAAAATTTGGTCGAGTGCATATATGTTTTGAAATTAAAAATAATAAAAAAAGAAAGCTCAACTTTCGAGAAATGATTGAAATGAATATAAAATATATTCAGTAGTTTGTTTTTTAGACAACAAATTTAATTAATGAATGTAAATAAATGATTAATGATAATATTGTTTTGTTTAGAACAAAGAATGCATTATGATATTATGAATCACACAATGCAAGATCAATAAAAGTTTAATAATAAACTTTATGAAAATCAGTATATCTTACCCTCTAGTAAGCAACCTGTTAAACTGTGTACAGTATAACTGGTTGCATGATAAACAGGCGCATTAATATCCATAAAGTTAATTTCGTTCCAAAGACGTACATACAACACAGTAGCGTATTTAGAAAATTTTTGGGAATGGAGAATATTTACTACACAAAATTCCATAAATTGTAGATAATTCAAAGATTACAAGAAATATTGGTAGACTAGTACTTTAACGTATTTTTTTTGCAGTAACTATTTTAAAATTTATCTTTAAAAAAAATGCATCTACAATAACAGAACTGGGACATTTATTTCTCAAATAAATTTAAAACATACTAGAACCTTTTCTCAGTATACGGGATGTCAACAGAATCATTAGACAATCCATAGTTTCCAGAGTTTTCAAGATGTAAGTCTTAAACTTAGCAGCGGTAATACATGCCAAAAACGGCCAATTTATCATTATTTGACACTTTCTATCACTTCCTGTTTCCCTGGAAATGACCCCAACTTTGAAATTTTAAATGGAACACTGTTTTAAAAAAATTTTGAGACTACTTGAATTTTTACATCTAGAGTACAGTGAATGCACTCAAATTAATCCAATGGACCAAAACGATAAGAGAAAAATGTAAACATGAGATTTTTCGAATTGGTTTTGTAGCTACGCCAACCAAAATTTCCGTAATCACTAATTTGTAACTATGTCAACATTTTCAGATGGCAACATCTTTTAGATACCCAGCAGTTATATACTAATTTTTACGAAAAATCTATTGATACTTTCAAATTTAAAATCGGCTTTAATATCAACCCAAATACACAAGTTCTTTGGTGGATAATAATTAAAATATCGAGAAAATACGCTTATCAAGTAAGTATGCATTGGAAATTGAGATTTAAAACATACATTTTGTCAACAAAACAACTGCAAAAAAAGTGTGCTGTCCGAAATGATTTATTTTAACAATAAAAAAAACATATTGAAAGATTAATTAAAAGGTAGGAAATGTTCTTCTTCTTGACATTTTCTGGCTCGGTCAATGGTGTTTCGCATAATATTTCGCAACATAGCAGGAGTTATACTTGCAATAACTGAGCGGATACGATTTTGTAAAATTTCAAGTAATTGAGGGGGTGTATAAAAAATCGTTCTCTCACATAACTCCACACAAGAAAATCTAAAATGCTTAAATCTGGTGAGCGGGCAGGCCAAGGTACAAGTCTATATGTTGCAATTATTTGCCCATTATACCGGTTCACTAAATGGGCCATAAATTGAGCGGCATTATGAGGCGTGGCCCCATCTTGTTGAAAATACATTTGTCAGAAACTGTAAGTGGTAAGTTCATCGACATTTCTTCAATAACATTTTATAGGAATTTTAAATATCTCTCCCCTACCAAAGGTCCTTGAAAGAAAATAGGTCCAATAATTCTTGTTCCAATCACCTCAGCCTACACATTTACTCCAAATCTTTCCTGAAAGTTACCTTGCCTCATTAAATGTTGATGTTCCTGCGCCCAATATATATTGTTTTGTTTATCGAACATTCCATTGTTGGTGAATCTCGACTCATCAGAAAATAATATTAAAGAAACAAAATTGGGGTTAGCGGTATTGTTCTGAAATAACCAGTTACAAAAAGCTAATCTTCGGTTGCCATCATCTTTCTTTCTGATTCATGAATAATTTGCAGCTCGTGGCCAATTTCTCTAATAGATGCAATAGGATTCACTGCTACAAAAGTCAACATGTTAATTTCTGTCGCTTCATCAACGGTAAAAGTTGCAGGAGTGTTATCAATGAGGGCTACCGCGCTTCAATTCACCACAAGAGGCCCTAGTGTAGGATAAGGTTCATGTCATCGAACGTACATGTTTATTATGGCTTTTTAATGCGGGTTTTTAGTGATTTTTATAAAAATTGGCTGAAGAACATTTAACACAATGATGACAGAAAGGGAAAGTAGTAATTTACTTACTCAGTAGGGAAATTATTGTACCTATCAGAGGTGTCTTATGTGATTAGAGGTTAGGTTATATCAAGCATGAGCATGATGATAACAACGAATGTGCATGATTATTACTTACGATTTTCTGTAGTAGACTCCTTCGGTAACGCATAATCGTCAGGATTCAAATGTTCCCTACAAACACACGAATGTTTCAAAGGAGTAAAGTTATCCCCGCGAATCGCTATCAACTACTGTTTTAGGCGAGTTTTGTTTCTCGGAAGCATATGTGCGCCTTTTGTTTCCGAACAAAATGGAACTGCACAACACTGAGGCATAATTAACAAGTTTTTTTTATTTACTGCTGTACGAAATAATTATAATAAAACCCTATAAACTTTTGACAGCGACCTTACTCGAAAGTGGCGCCAACTGGTGAGCCTAAAAACGGTAGTGACGGGTGTTACCTGAGAGTCAGAATTGCCAAAAATAATCAACTGACTCTCAAGTGCGCAAGCATTTCATCAAGACAATTGCGCTTTGCAAAAATATTGCTGACTGTAAAACGATCTTAAGAATTATTTTTTTGACTAACTCGTAAGCTGGCCATGAAAACAGTTTGTTTCGTTTGCCTGTTCAAATGTAGCCGATTTTTTCTTACTGAAAACATTGATGAAATTTGATTTTCTTTATCATAAACACAAAAAGATGTAGACATAGACGACTCCCACGAACATTTTTACATTAAATACGATAACCTTCTTAAATTATTTTCAAAAACACACTAGCAAATAAACAAATATAAAATAATTATTAATTGTTATATTACACTTATTGTAATATTACTCTTACCATATATTACACAATTTACTGCAACACGATAACCTTCTTAAATTATTTTCAAAAACACATCAGCAAATAAACATATATTAAATAATTATGCTAAACAAATCGGTAACAAAATTAAGTGCGGCCCTGAACTATTACAGAATGTAAGTGAAACTCTTGGTACATTAATAAAACATTATGAAAATAATTTTTAAGAAACATATGCTCAATTCATTTTTTTCTGTTATGGGGGTCAAATCATCTCGCTTTAAGAACCAATAATAATCACCCATCATGGCTAGATCCCATCTTCCTTTATAACGAATTTCCATTGTCCTGACACATTGGTGAAATCTTTCTCCCTGCCCGTCGCTTACCATACCCAAATTTTCAGGAATAAAATTTGAATGGGAATGCAGAGAATGAATTTTTAAAGACATACGGCAACCAAGCGTTTGGTAGGAATCTAAAAGTTCGCCTACTAGTTGCTTGTAGTCATCATCCTTCCCTAAAAATTCCCTGACTAAGCTTGCAAATGAGTTTCAAGCCAGGGTTCCTGTCTGTTAAGTGTTCGTTCCTTTATAATCTGCATCGTCAAGCAATTTTTTAATTTGAGGACAAATAATAATGCCTTCTTTAAGTTTGGTGTCACTTAATTGGGGTAAAACTTCTCTTGAGTATTTAAATCCTTCACCCTCTATTCATAGCCTTCACAAAATTGTCAAGTGAGGTTTTATTTTCCGAGAAATGTGGTAAAAACTGAAAATAAATTAAAATTTCAATGTCCTCTATCTCGAAAACAAACCAAATTTATACAGATGCATATTATTTTGAAGTATCTTATGATTCTCTAAAGATACGTATCCACCAAAGCAGTAGAGAGGAACTTTTATGTTTCTGTTCCTTCAGTTACTTTGATGGAGAAAAATGTTATTTATGTTGCTTCATGTTTCTAAAATTTGGAACAAACGGCAATATACAACACAAATGTTCATCTATGTTGCTTTGGTGGATATGTATCTAAAGTTTCTCGATTAAAATCTGACCCACCCTGTATAGTGAAATAAAAATATCATAACGAAATAACGTAATAATGATATTACCCATCAATAGCTTCTTCGTAGATAATCGACCCAACTGCAAATATAACTTACACAACGCACTAAAACCGCCAGTGGACCATTTAGAAAATCCAGGGCGTGAAAGAGAAGAGTTTTTTCCAGTTGCAAGATCTCTACCGATTTATTTACGTCTAAATATCAAAGCTTGTCCGGTAAATTTAAACTCAATCAAAGACTTGTGGTATTATCTTTGATTTAATCAATCACTTAATCCTCTTAATTTTGAAAATTGCTTTGTAGAAATAGCTACACAGTTTCATTACGAATGAGGACATTAAAAGCTGTGTACTCTAAGAATCACGCATCCGTGGGTGCGCGACACGTTATGCAATAGTGCGAAATCGCAATAGTTAAACGAATGAATTTTATATGTTTAAGTTTTGTGCTGTTATGATGTCCATCCTGTCAATGTAAACACTGATTCACACTTTGTGGAAATATGCACTTTTCACTAACCACCCAAATGTCTTCACACTTTTGCCCAATGGGTGTCGCGCACCCACAGATTATTAGGATTCGTGATTTTTAGAAAACACGACGACTTAAAGCCGTAAGAATCACGCATCCGTGGTGCGCGACACGCATAGCGCAATAGCATAAGGAAACTTACCTAGTGAAAACTGCATATTTCTACAACTTGTGACACAGTGTTCACGTTCACAAAATTGATGTCATGTCATAACAACACAAAACGTAAATATTTACAATTCATTCGTTCAATTGCTGCAATTTCGCACTATTGCGATATGTGTGTCGCACACCCACGGATTCGTGATTCTTAGAAAACACGGCTTTATCGATATTGTGTGACATAACGTGTAAAGTGAGATTACTGGTTCTGGAAGTCGAACCACAAACTCAGAAATGTCGGATGTCAATGTTACTATCTAGGTTTCTTATATTTCAGAAAGTAACTAAAGGTGAGACGGTTAACATTTTTTCAAAAAAAAAATTACAAAATTTTTTTACATTTTTTTTTGTATGTCTGGTAAAATAACTTTAAAATTGTTAATTAGGTTTTAAATGTTGTTCCTCTAGTTTTATTGATGATGTTGATACCTCTTTAATTTGGTTTAATCAACAAGTAAAAAAAACTGCCAAAATATTATGCCGGTTGTAACAGGATCATGGTACACCCCCTCTCCTTTAGTTTTGAAGATAATTGACTGAAATTTGGGATATCCTATATACATAATAAGCAACACTTGTAGACATACAAGTGATATTTTTCACTTTCGCCGGAAGTGACACTAACTTTCGATTTTTAAATGGAACACCCTGTATATTATTGCATTTTTTGAATTATGCATAATTTTACGAACCCAACGATACCAAATAAGTGACATTTCTAACGTCAGTATTTTTTATAATATAATATTTAGTTTTCCATTTAAGTGTCCAGACGGTTCCGATTTATTCTAAATGACCCGTGTAATGCTAGAAAAATCGAAATTCCGTCAAAAATACTAAATTACGTGATTTATGAGCAAACAAAGTTCTACAAAATGGTTTTTGGGGAATAACCCAAATTTTTCAAACGGAACCATATTGGTACCGTGGTACCATTTATTAGTATTATTAATAAGGAATTTATTCATATGTCGTATTAAACTGTGCGATAAATACAAACAAAATTACAGCTAAAAGCAAATAAGAAAAAACAGTTTTGTTCTAATTAAATGTTAAGAAGTAACTAAATAAGGTGGCTTTGAAAACAATGAAATATTTAGCTTGTCAAACATTTGTTTTTCTGTGTTTTTATTGTGTCTTTAAAAATTGTTTAAAATTCTTGTTAATTGTGTTCAAAATGCCGCAAATTTATACAAGAGATGAAAAAGCGGACATGTTAATTATTTATGAGGAATGTAGAAAAAATGCCGCTGCGGCTAGACACCTTTATGCCTAACGATATCCTGATAGACAATGTCCAGCGAGAAATTATTTTAATCGCCTTGATGATCAGTTCCAAAGTGAGTGCAACTATGATCCCGAAGAAAATTTCATTCTTAACGAAGGAACGGACATTAATGTTTTGGCTCGAGTAGAAGTTGATAAGACTGTTTCTTTAAGGCAAATTGGGTTTGAATTGGAAATCGGTCACCAAACAGTAAGCCGAATTTTGCACAAATACCACTATAATTCTTTTAAATACCATTTGCACCAGCACTTGTACGAAAATGATTACGAACGTAGGATGGAATATTGCAATTGGATTTTGCAGAATAACGTGCAGCCAAACAATGATTTTTTGGGAATGATTTTATTTTCGGACGAGTCTAGGTTTACAAATTTGGGATTATTTAACGGACAAAATACAAAATATTAGTCACAATAAAATCAAAATTAATTACGGGAGGGTAACTTTCAAGTGCGGTTCGGTTTCAATGTTTGTCTTGGAATAATCGGCAGTAAAATCATTGGTCCAATAATATTTGAAGGGTCTCTGACGTGCCAGATAATTGGCATTTTTGCAAAATGAAATTGAGGTCAGTTTAACTGAATTATCTTCCCATTTACGACAGGGAATATATTTCCAACAAGATGGCGCTCCTCCCCATAATTCAAAAATAGTAATTGATTACCTTCAACGGAGATTCGTAGAAAACGTAATTTCGACGACTGGTCCTGTGAGGTGGCCTCCAAGGTCACCTGATTTAACACACCTTGATTTCTTTGTTTTGGGTCATTAAAAAAATATTGTCAACGCAACCACCGTTACAACCCGTGAAGACCTGAAGGTACGAGTAAGACGCGCAAATAATAGCATATCGACCCAGCAATTGACGAACGTTCTTAGAGAAACAGCTATGCGAGTTCAGAAGTGCACTGACGTTAATGGACGGCATTTTGAACAACTGTTGTAATGTTTTGTGTTCATTTGCTGTATTCCAAAGCCACCTTATATATAACAAGGTAACTTTAACAAAATTGTATTTTCTTATTTTCTTTTAGCTCTAATTTTGTTTGAATTTATCGCACATTTTAATAAGACATATGAATAAATTCCTTATTAATAGTACTAATAAATGGTACCACGGTACCAATATGGTTCTAATTGAAAAAATTGAGTTTGACCTCAAAAACCATTTTGATGAACTTTATTTGCTCATAAATCACGTAATTTAGTATTTTTGAAGGAATTTCGATTTTTCTAGCATTACACGGGTCATTTAGAATAAATCGGAACCGTCATGGCACACTTAGATGGAAAACTAAAAATTATATTATAAAAAATATTGACGTTTGAAATGTCACTTATTTGGTATTGTTGGATTCAGAAAATTATGCAGAATTCAAAAATGCAATAGTATACAGGGTTTTCTATTTAAAAATCGAAAGAAAGTGCCACTTCCGGCGAAACCGGAAGTGAAAGAAAAAATCACATGTATGTCAAAAAGTGTTGTATATTATGTATATAAAATATCCCAAATTTCAATCAATTATCTTCGAAACCAAAGGAGAAAAGAGGGGTGTACCATGATCCTGTTACACCCGGTATATACACAAAATACGTATAGTTTCAATGAAGCAAATCACGTTGTTTCATTCCCAGTTAACCTCATTACGCCTCTATGGAAAAACCATGCTGTATTATGTTAACTAAATATTTTAAATTTACATTAGCTAAATAAAAGCTTGAGTGAATGAACGTGCTAAAAAAAAGATTAATTAACAAGAAACGCGGAAAAATTGAAAACCAATAAAAAAATACACTCAATGTAAAATGTGTAATTAAAGCTGGTAATGGATAAACTTGAAATTTTAAAAGATTTTTCGTGATCTACTGCTGAAATAATAATTTCAAACTGTTCATAAACACATTAAAATTACATCGAGAATCAGTCCGTGACCCAAATTATTCAATTCGCAAAAATATAAAGCAGTAACTTTAACTATGCACTTGCAATGAATCATATTTGCATTTCGCATCCAAATTTATTGTATCATTAATATCTTAAGAAAACAAAAAAAAACTGTAATATATAGGATATTCAAAAAATACAGCGTACACTTGAAAGTTGATTCTACTCAAAATTATTTAAAAAAAAAAGTCTGCGAACAGAAGTGCTTTTTTAAGAGAATAGTGATGGGTAAATTTCCGGAAAGTTTCCCCAAAAATTCCCGACGAAACTTGAAATAATATATTTTTTTAAATTTAGACATTCTGGACAAAAATAATGTCCTTAAGAAAGTCGCAAGAAATAATAAAGCAGCTAGCCATCCACAACACTGACAAAAATTGTCGGAACTTGTTCATTGTGTGTTTGAGTGCAAAGAGAGTAACGGCATTGCCAGATTTAACATCTTTAGCAAAATTTCCGTTTTCCCTGAAATTGGAGGCCGGGGGAATTCTCCATTGCCTGGGAAATTTTCCCGCGGAAAATTTCTAGCTACCCATCATTAGTTAGAAATAAAGGCAGCTCATGAATTCGTGCCGTTTATTTTTCAAATACCCCGTACAATGAACAACGAACGAACAAAAAGAATGAGTTTTTGGTCATTGTCTATAACTGGGAAAAGAAATTTGGTGTTAATGATTAATATTTGAAAGATCGTATTCGTGCTGAAAAATAATGAATGTCATATCTTCATCGATCTCACCAAATATACTACTCTTATCAAGAAGCCGATTTGTATAGTTTATTTCAAACTTATTTGCAATGTCAGCTTCTTTGATCCCCTTACCGTAGCCAAAGAAGCCAACATTTTTTATGCTGCAAATAAGTTTGAAATAAACTTTACATTATATTATTATATTTTATTATGTTATACGACGTGATATATTATATAGAGAGTTTTCAACAATATGACTTATATGACTTATAGAACAAAATATTTTGGGTAAAAAAAAGTTACTATGAAATTATGTCTTAAAACGCATCACTTTGATAATATAGGGAGTAGAAATTTGTAAAAAGACAATTTTCATCATAGGTCGTAAACAGCTGAAGACATCAATTTTAAATTTGAATGATTGAAATATTATAGTAAAGGTCCCTATCCAATATAACACTTATTTATTTATTATGCTTCATAGGCGTCGAAAAGGGTCTGTTATGTCACTGGAAATTTTCAAAAATATAATCTATTTTAAGTTTTCAGTGACGTAACAGACCCTCTTTTCGATGCCTATGGAGCATCATAAATAAATAAGCGTTACCTTTACTATAATATTTCAATAACAAATTTAAAATTGATGTCTTCAGCTGCTCACGATCTATGATGAAAATTGTCTTTTTACAAATTTCTGCTCCCTGCATTTTCAGAAAGAATTATATTGAGACATCATAGTAACTTTATTTACCTAGAATAATTTTTTCTAGAAGTCATATAAGTCATATTGTTGCAAAACTCAAGAGATCGCTTCGTATAACTTAATAAAATATAATAATATAATATAGAAATCGGCTTCTCGATAAGAATAGAATAATTTGGTGAGATCGATGACGATATGACATTCATAATTTTTTAGCACGAATACGATCTTTCAAATGTTAATCATTAACATCAAATTTCTTTTCCTAGCTATAGACAATGACATAAAACTGATTCTTCTCTACGTTCCAAATCCGTGTACCGACAATGAAAACTGAAATTGATATTAATACTATAATATTGCGCCCCTTTAACATTTAAAGGATGGGGTAACAAAACCTTTAAAAATAAACGCATAAAAATATTGAAATATGAGCGCGTTGATAAAACTCTCTGCAAAAACTTATTTTAGCGATAGGTATCGGACGATGGATTGGCCTAACGCACAACGCACTCCTGAAACTAAAATATATTAAATTCATCTGTTATCTCGGTGTTGCCACAAAATACATAAAATATAAATATTGCTATTGTCAAAGTCCAAGAGATTGCGGGTTTGAAGAATACCAAAACTAGGGGAACTCTTGCCAGATATCCACAAAAAGGATAACGCGCTACAGCTACGACCATCAATGTTTCGAAATAATTGTTCCTTATCAGTCCAGTGTAAGATATCTAAGGTATGTGTTAAGATAGTTAACAACTGTCAAAATGAAAGCAAAAAATTACATTAGGTTCAATTATTTTTTTTATTTCCTCTTGCCATGATTGAATTTAGTCATGTCATAAAACTATGTTTGGGGTATCTCCGAAACGAAGCAGTTAAGGACAAAACTTTTTCTTCGAAAGTTTGTTCAAATTTTGAATGTAGGACCCGTATAGTGGATCATGATTAAACATTTTTCCCATTATTGAATAAAAATATGATAATTTATAAGAATTTATATTTATCATTCTTATCTGAATTTAAGATAATAATAACACTAATACATCCATTACTGTTTAAAAGAACAAAATCAAATATATTTTTCTTAGAATAAAACTATGTTTTGTTGTGATATACCCAAAGTAGAATGTCAATCTTTTAACATCATTTATTAGAAATGACACGGCTACAGACTGATCTATTTATATTAAGTTATATCAAAAGTTGAAATGTTTATTTTACATACCAGTAAGAACAATATAAACATTTTTATTTTAGAATTTTTATAAATTGTGTGATATTTTGTTATACGTGTATGTAATTAGATTGATTTCCAAACTATTTATAAAGAGAGGAATCAGTCAAAACCGACTTTAAATAATGTTAGTAGTGATTAATCTATTACATATATATTGAAAATTAAACATTCTGTGAAAAGACAAAAAATCAGTCTGTAAAATATTACGCCTTCAGTATTTACAAAGCGCCCGCACAATACACCTCAAAAAAAGATGTAGATCTTTGAAGCTGGAAATAAATACTGTTTCTCTTTAAATATAATTCATAATAAGTTTTTGTAAAAGGATAATTTAGATTATTTCACTCATTTTGTAAGAGTCTGAATTCTAAAACTTGTTTGTGCCTTTCATGATTTTCTTATTAATTTTTAAATAAATCTAAAAATTCTTGTAAAAAAAGCAATTCTGGTCACAATTTTCAAATGAATATTGTTAGTTTTTCATTATTTTATTTATTATTCTAAACTTTTTAAAACCTAAGTAAAGCTGTATATCATGGATAACTTTTAAGGACCATTTCATATTTGGTGCATGCGACGGGAATTGTGCGTACTACACGTGGTTGATCTTTACATAATGCAATCCAACACACTACAAACATCCTTCATTAATTTAGTTTCTATTTCATCTTCGGTTTCCCCTTTATGATTTTTTAATTGATTAATTTACATGATAAGTATTTATCATTCATCAGGAAGAGATACTGCAAAACAAGAGATAATGGGCTTGTTCTAATGAAATTTGTGACGTAACAAAATGACATTTGTTATAACGTGTCACTTTGGCACCCCTCAGTACAGAAGCGGTACTTTGAACTATTATTGCAGTACGGCTAATGTGGCCAACTCTTAACAAAGACGGATTGAACAAGCACGATGGACGTAACAGTGTGAGAGTATTGTAGCTGACTGATGGGGCATAGACCAAGCCTGTTCCTGTGTTCGCTGGGTATGTCTTATTACATCTCATTTCATCCTAGTTCACAGCCATCGCTCGTATTCTTTTTCCAATTGTCCACACTTGGCGCTAGATATATGGTATATATCTATACAAAGTAAATAGTAATTTATTATACAGATAAGCAACTAAGGGACTAAGCAAAAGGTTATGCAAATACGGTGATCAAATATATCAAGTACAGTAAGGTTACGGAAACTACCACTATTAGATATTTACAAGTAAGACATTTTTTTAAATGTTTACTGTAAGCAGGTACACAAGCATATAAACGGTGATACAAAACAAGCTAAGTTACGGTATCTATTACTCAGGGGCGTGCGGTGAGTTTTGATACAAGGGAAGCAGTTTGTGATATAGGGTGATGGGTAGTGCGAAGCCTCGAGCGAAGCGATGCAAAATTTTTGTTAAGAAAAGAGGCATGCCTTCCGTATACTCATTTTAAAGCAAATGTCGAAAGCCACAAAGTTATGATATCTAGAAAAAAAGTATACTTGTAGGACCGCCACTCCTCAATAAACATAAAACATAAAAACGTCACAAAAATTAGACAACCCCCGATTCCAAAGCCGAGGCTGCACAGGCGAGGGTTACACTTATGAAAAAAACGTAGACACACAACCATACCCACCGACATTGCCATTGCCGGTGGCGGGGATCGAACCCACAGCGAAATAGAGAGTTTGTTCAGTCACACTTGCCATCGTGCACTCTCTAGCCAACTAAAAATCGAGCCGGCTAGTTAAGTAGTTAACATGCACACACCTACCTATTTATAATGTAGTTTAATCCGCCTCTCCTTTTCTGCGAAGTCGGAAATAACTTCGTCGTAAAAGTTTGAATTTTGAGACTTCTCCTTCACAAAGTCACTTTCTATTGTCACAGGGACAATTTTGAAAGCCGCTCTTCACTGGTTGAATTTCTTGAAAAAGTCTTTATTCTTTTTAAGGTCGAAAAACTGCGTTCAACCGAAGCACTAGTTGCAGGTATCGTCAACATTAACTCACACAATTTCAACACTTCAGAGTAGGCCTGATCCAAACTATTTTATTTTATAAAGATAATCAGTTCGTTGGTGTTATGTTTCTGACTAATATCTTCTGTAGCATAAATAACTGAAAGTCCGATTGCAACCCAACTATATCAAAAAAAATTTCCGTAGTTATCACTCAATGACTGAAGTGCATTTTGTGGAAACTGTTTATTTTTAAATTCATTAAAATTACACAATTCTAAAAATTGTACATCACTAAAAATTTTAAATCTATTGTTTAGTTGCCCAGTGATATTGTCCAAAATTTCGATAAAAAGTCTTCGATATGAAGTTCTACGATCCACTATTCAGTTCGTATTCTTTTTCTTTGCGGCTCTAAATTGTCATTACCTACTAGTTTTCTCCCAGAACTTTTCAAATTCATTTCTTTTGTTACAAATTAAATTTTTGAATTCCTCAATTTTCTTTACACAATATCCAACGTCATTTGATTTAGTTTGCAAAATATTGAATAAATTGTCAGTAAATGGGAATATTTCGGAGAAAATATTTAACAAAAAATTAAAATCAAAGTCTCTTTTCAATGAATCTAAGTAACCTCTGGATCCATTCACAGTCTCAGTGTCCCAATCATCTTTGCTTTGTAAAATATTTTCAAATAAATCAATTAGAGGCTGTCGATATTCAGATACAGTTTGTACTAGCTTCCCATTGTAATTCCATCGTGTTGGAGCAACTCTGGGTAGTCTCTTCTGTACTTCCAAATCTAAAGCTCGTGTTCGTTTTGATGATTTTGAAAAAAAAGGCAGCCATTCCACTAATACTTGAAAAAAAATACTTTGCACTCTTTAAGACACGCTGTAGATTGAGCAAGAACTAAAGTTAATCGATGCGCAAAACAATGTACAAATATTGCATTCTGAAAAGTCTCTTTTACTTTGGCCTGCAGGCCCCCCAATTCACCAGCCATTACAACGACCCCATCATAACTTTGGGCGATAAGTTTGGTACCACACTGTAGATCCTCGACTATCTGACAAACTATAGCATATAAAGCTGCGGCCGTTCTTTTCGTTGTTACGTCTAAAAATCCTAAAAAGCGCTCTTGGACTTTCCCATTTGGATTTATGTAGCGTACTACGATTGACAACTGACTAATACTCGTAATATCGGTTGTTTCATCTAACATAAATGCAACAAAAGGAGCTTTTTTTATTTCTTGCTTGATCTTTTCTACAACAATATTGCTTATCGACTGAATCAAATCATTTTGAATGTGATTTGATGTACCGCGAAGTACCGAGGAGTGTTCCAAATGGTTACTTAAAATTGTATCGTATTTTGCTAATAAATCAACTAAATTGATGAAATTTCCCCTATTAGCAACCCTCAGAGATTCAGTATGACCTTTAAAACTAAGTTCATTTTCGCCGAGAAAACAAACAATGTCAATAAATATTTTTAACACCTCGATTTTTTTTTACAAGTTCATTATCACTTTCTTTCAACTGCTGAACTAATGAATGCTCAATTCGTGATTTTCCAAATGTTTTTTCTTTTAGCACCGCTCGCAAATGAGTTTCACACTTACCATGCCTCATTGTCACTTTGTGAATGTTGTTTAAATTTGAAAAGCCATTTTTTATTCCAAACACTAATGTTCAACGTTTTAAAAATCACTTGTCGCCGCACCACAGGTTCAGAAACACCAAAAATTTTTTACAAATATAGCACAAAAGCTGACAATAATACTAGGAAGATTAATATTAAGTATAATATTAAAATCGATATTAAAATCGAGATTAAAATCTATAAAACAAGACGCATTACTATGCTATACGGCTCAGATATCAAGATTATGAAGTGGGGATGGGATGCATTTCAAGAAGTTGCTTATATCGAAGTAGCGCGAGATCGTGTTGGCTCGATTAATCGAGTGCGTCATGGTTACGGTTTTAGCGTGCAACATTATCTCAGCTGTTGAAATGCAGGGCAGTGTCTATTGAAATTGGGTAAAAGTAAATTTTAATGATTAATATATGTGATAAATAATATTAGGTTCTAATTATGTGTTTTTGTTTTTTTTTTTTAATAATCCCAAGGGAAGCACTGCTTCCCTTGCTTCCATGGACCGACCGCCCCTGTAAGTAATAGTATTACTACTGTTATCTATAACAAGCTGCTAGCGACTTTATAGTAACTAGTGCCTAAAGCAGTATTACGGCAGACGGTCGGTGCAACAATGTCCAGGTACAAGTGGTTACGGTTTACAAGCGTGACACTACGGTAAGATGTTAACCTAGGGACGGGTGGTTGACGATACGTACTAGTTGCGGGTGTACAATATCTATAGATATCCCCCCTGTGTCCTTTCTTAAGACCGATTAGATCGCAAGTTAACTTAAACCCGGGACACTCAAATATGCTAGATACTGGGAACTCACTTGTGCCTTTTACGTTTTCCTGGTGAAGTCCTTCTCCAAATACTAGGGATCGGGGGCTTTATTATGACACTGAGATCGGATTCGATTCAAATATGCTAGATAATTGAATCCCTTCGGTACATAATATATAACCATCAAATAATAATAACTGAATATTTCCGAGAGGTGTCTACCTATATGTATAGCATGCTGATTAAGTTTTATTAACTCGGATAGAAATGTAAACTGTCCCTTAAATTGACGAAGCCATATATATGCGTGAATTTGTATGAAGTGAACAGACGGTAGTTAAATGCCAATGACGGTTATAGGCTATCACATCAACTTCGAGCGTACTTTACAACAAATTATCTTTACAGAAAGCGAGTGTCGAACGGAGCGAATATTGTATTACATCCCGGGACACTTTGTCAGTTTCCACTCAAATATGCTAGATACTGGATACTCATTCGTGTCTCTTTGCGTTTTCCTCGTGAAGTCAGATTCCACTCAAATATGCTAGATACCGGAATCTCACTCGTGTCTCTTCGCGTATGACACTGTGCTCGGATTCTACTCATATATGCTAGATACTAAAATTATATCGGTGCATAATATATAATCATCAAATGTTAACAACTGAGGATTTCCGATGCTCGTTTCTGAATAGATGACCCGCGGTTTTTTTTTTCTTACGGGTAGCGGTTTTGACTATCCGCTGTACTGAAGCTTAAGCTTATTGTACCCCATAGTCTCATTACTCCATAAGACCTGTTCTATTCCAGAAGGCGAGTATACAGTTTATGGGAGCTCTGGCTATCTCTTCCGGGGTTAAAAGTGGTCCCTCAAAGTGTGTTAGTCTCATTGCCGTTAGGGCTGGGCATTCGCATAAGATGTGGTGGGGAGTTTCTTCCTCTTCACCACACATCCTGCAATCTGGATTGTCTTTCACCCTTATATTGGTTAGGTGTTTGTTTAGTGTGCAGTGTCCTGTTAATATTCCCACTGCACACCTCAGCTGTTTTCTACTCAGCTTTAGCATTTCGTTGGTCTTTGCTCTAGATATTTCTCCGATGAATAAGCGTGACTGCCTCATTCCCGGTATCTCTATCCAGTGCGAGTAGTGTTTCTGTCTTAATAGTTCCTTTACCGATCCTTTCGCGGTGCTGTAAGATACCCCGCAGGTAGGTTCGGGACCTGTTAGAATTGATTTAGCGCCTTTTCTGGCTAGCATGTCTGCTTTTTCGTTTCCCTTATTTCCCTGGTGTCCTCGTGTCCACTCCAGTTGTACACTGTTGTGTTCTGTGAGTTTCTCCAGGGACTCCAGGCAGTCTTTTACTGTTTTAGATCGTATTTCTACTGCTTCCAGAGCTCTGAGGGCTGCTTGGCTGTCAGTGATGATGCGGATTCTCTTATTTTTGTATGCCCTCCGTATCATTTCTTGTGCACAGACGTCTATTGCTGTGATTTCAGCTTGGAACACTGTTGCGATACTTCCAAGGTTCAGGCTGCTGTCTGTCCCTGGTTGTTCTCCCGCAACTCCTGCTCCGGTACTGCTTGACGTTTTTGATCCGTCAGTATACCAGATGGTGTCATTTTGTTGTCTCTGCATCCTGCCTCCTTCTCCATCCCTTTCAGGTATTTTTACCCTGAAAGTTTTTGTGAAGTTGTAGGTTGTGCTGATTCTGTCTGACTGCATATCGAGTAGCCGATTTTTTCCTACATATTGGAATACTTCAGTATGGTATCCTCTCCTTGAGATGGTCCCATACCCAGTTGTTTTCAGCCTGTATGCTGCCATTAGTGCCTCATTCTCCACCACTAGGTGTAGTGGAGGTAGGCCTAGCAGTATTTCCAAGCCTGCGGTCGGCGTTGTTGACATTGCTCCCGTGATCCCTAGACATGCAAGTCTTTGCAACTTGCCTAGTTTTCTCATCGCCTCTCCTTTTCCGGCCTTGTGCCTTGGTACAACCAGTGCACCATTTTTGGTTGAAGTCCCCAGCTCTTGCCCACCATGCTTCTGCAGGTCCATAAGGCCCGCGTGGCTTTGACCCGCGGTTTACTTATTGATATCCGAATTTTCCCGAATATCTCTAGCCGATCGAATTAGCAGGCACTGCTTGCTGGTGGATCGTAGAACTGCAGACTGTGAACTGTGTCTCTTACTGGAGAAGTGATGTCCTTTAGCCGACGTGAGCAGCTTTGTTCCCAACAGGGACGGGGAACGAGAAAGTCACGTGACTCCTGCGCGAGGAACGGAATTGCGGCTGATGTGGAGGGTCACACATTATGTAAGCAAGCTTAGCAAAATACGTTTAAACAAATTCCCTGCGTTATTTAATATAAACAAATGTCTATAAAATATTCTGAGACTGGGAATTGCTTCTTCATAATTTTAAAACTATATTTCCAAAAAAAAAAAAAAATTAAAACGGTCATGGATTAATATTCAATTACCTACTTAATTTTTCATATTGTAAATTATTTTAAAAATAGAAATGGATTTGTTACTAACAAATGCTTTCTTTCCTAGCATTTGCTATCATTCTACCAACTCGAATCTTTTCAAATGTACCGGATGAATGCAAAATAACGGTTGTCTATAATCAAGATAATTATACTAAATTTCAAATATTAAATTTGGCTTTCAACTGGATTACATTAAACTAAAATTCTTTCCTCTTACTTGGCTTACATAAACACAATAATAAACAACTAATAATACTCTGCAAGAAATCGGATTGAAATATTTATCATGAGGACTAATTCTTCCAAGTATTTGATATAAAATAAAATAACCCTTTGTTCAAATCGGTTTTTAAAATACATATTACAAGTATAGCGGCGGTCTAGTTTCCATGCGTTTGAGTGATGAAAGCGATCGTTCTACAGAAGATGATGTTAGCGGAATTGTTGACACTAAAGATAAAAGTTTGTACAATTCGGAGACACAGCTTTTTAAATTATTATTATATATAAAAGTAAGCATTTCTTGAGGCGATTTTGAATTTGCAAAAAAATTTATGGTCAGAATACAGCACACATAGTTCACTTCTTAACGAAATACGGTTCAAAAATGGATACTGGTCCATTCATTTGTCTATTAAACTGTTTACATTGTAAAGTATTTAAGTCGGAAAATCTAATTTCAATTTGAATTATAATGGTGTCCAAAATTTCTTTACAAGTTTGTAATGCATGTCTGTCATGTCAATGTTGCCTTCCTTTTTTCTTTTTAACTGCGGCTCATCATCTAATTCTTCAATATCTTTTAAAAAATATTATATAAAGTATTGAAATGTATTTCGTTATTGCGAAATTATTTTAATTTAGATATAAGTGAATTAAGTCTCTATCTAAGGCCCAGGTAAAAATTTTTCCCCTATCCCCCCCCCCCCCCCCCCCCCCCTTTTTTTTTTTTTTTTTTTTTCCCCCCCCCCCCCCCCCTCCCCCCCCCCCTTAAGTCTATTTTTAGAATATGTTATATCAGTTAATTTATTCTGAATTTGGAAAACATCAATTTAAATCATTTTAAAAACCTTTAGAAAAAATTTGAAGTTTTTATCCAACAATTACACTTTTAATTTGTAAGCTGCTTTTAAAGTCTGATCGCTAAAAGGCCTCACTTTCCGAAATAAAATTAAAAACGTCAATAAGTTTTTTTCCTGTACGTGTCAACAGTGAAAACAACTCTAGATGAAAAATTCCAACGAGTGGGAGCATTATTACTCGGAATTCTATGTTCCATGATTCTATTTAAAATATTAGATCTTTTTCTAAATTGTGAAAAAAATTAGTAGTAAATCAGTAATATTTCAAAAAAAAAAAAAATTCTAACTTCTTTAATTCCGTTACAGGCTTTACTCAAAACCAAATTTACTTTGTGTGCGTAACAGTGAGTGAAGTAAACTTGAGGTGCAATATCTTGTATTTTAGTTTAGTGTCCATTAAGATGTTCTGACATAATCGCAGCGCCGGCGCCGTCATAGGTTAATAATTTAAATAAACTGTCCGTGTTTCTTCCACTACTCACATGAAAAAAAAAACCAACAAATCTTTCAACAACTTCACCGTGCATTACATATCCAAAAATTACGGAAAATTGAGATTTACAAGTAATGTCCGTCGTTTCATCAATTTGCCACGAGAAAAATTCGCAGTTATGTAGTTTTTCATAAATTTTGCCTTTAATAATGGAGCTGGGAGTGTTAGCTCTATTATTAGGTCATTTCGAATTGATTTAGACGTTCCGGAAATATTCAGAAAGTTTTCTAATTTTGGATCATACCTTTTTAAAAAATCTATTAACTCCTTGAAACTTCCTTTATTATACAAATCGCGTTTTTTTGTCATATTCTCGAAAAGAATTTTCTTGAAAAGATGAATATATAACGGCATCAATTAATCTCTTTAATATTTCCCTATTTTCACGGACTTCTTCATTAAAATTTTCTATTTCTCTTTTATGCGCAGAATCCAAGAAATTTACAACATTTCGAATTTAATGCAAGATGAAATATGCTCCTGGGATTTTTCATGCCTTTCTAAACCTCGCAAGAAATTTTATTATTAAACCCGGCTCTGCCCCAATTGAGGATTGATCATCAGTAAGTAACAAACATTTTCAACAATATAATTTGATTCTAACTGTTCAAGCCGTTGATGACGGTGTAGGTCTGACAATTTTTTTAATTCTCACTTTTTGATCATAACTAAGAGAACTAAATCCATTAAACAACAAATAATCCACCACGTCTGGACTAAGAGATATTATCGTTGGGAATATTTTCACCTAGAGCACGTTCTCCCACGAAACCACAAATTGCCGCTATTCTTGTTCTATAACTGTTCATTCTCTTGTGAGAAAGGGATCAACGCTTAACTGAAGTGTACATGCGTTAGTAAGAGATGGGGTGCCGGAGGCTAGCTGCCCTAACTGACAGATCCAAAATGTTTACTGAGATACGCGCCAATAATTCAAGGTCACTCATCACATAAGAACAATGTATTGAAATTGAGGCTGGCTGGCTTCCGTTCATCCGAGTAAGCTGGATGAGAGACCAGGAAACATGCATACGTGGAGTGGACTATCCGGACTACAACGTTACATATTTGTGGAAAGGAAATGCAATTTTTTTTTTACACTGAAAATTAATTAATGAATTATAAACAACATTGAGAATTGAGATATACCTAAGTAGAAATTTCTATTTATAAAAAATATTAATTTGGAGATATTCTGCTCCTCCCAGAATTGTAGAGGAGGCTCAGCCTCCCCTGCCTGCCCTGACAAGCCGCCACTGCCTCCAATAGATATTGACTAGGAGGGCCAGGGATTCTTATTATTGTTTAAAGCATTGCTATTTTACATGACTGTGTTGACCATAGTATAAAGCATACTCCCGAAAAGATACTGGCGTAGGAAGGGGATGTTTACCCCTAAGTTTGTTTCATAAAAAAAAATGATTTTTAAAAGTTTTTAAACAGATTGTCCGTAATGAGCATACGTTTCAGTACGATATATTTTAAATAATTATCTACAGTCAATTGTAAAACATTAAAGAAGAACTTTTTTTATCTTTAAATCATGGTGTTCTTTGGGCTAAGGTAAATGAAGCTAAATCAAATTTATGTCACCCCCAGAATCTGCAGTTAAATAATTGGCATAGAAAAACCCTGTATATAACCCAAATGTTCAGAGCCGTCAGCCATCGAGTGGGTCATGGTTTTTATTATCTAAATCTAAAATACAACTATTTGGTGCTTGTCTAAGCAGACTGAAATGAATAATAAATAATAATTTTCATATAAAATATAGCACATATTATCTAAAATATACAATTAAGTAGAAATTCACTTGGCTTATATCGTCCATAAATCATGAATAAATTAATAAAGCTGATGACAACGCCTACGGCTTTGTAGTCAAGCAGAATTAAATGTCTGCGACTAGATTTTATCTATACAGGGGATGATAGGTTATGGGTTCGTAAGCCTGTTCGCTCCGCATGACGTCTGGGGAGGAAAAGATGAGGGAGAGGACCAGGAAACCAGTGACGGGTATGGCACAGGATATAGTAGGTTTAATGTGGTGTTTTAAATAAAGTTCAATATAGGATTACATATTATATCTAACACATTCCTATGAATCGATTTGATTTTGGGAAACTTTGTATTCAAATCAGTATTCTCAGCAATATTAGTGCTCCGTAGTATACAAATAAATCCACGAAGGGACGAACACGGTCACGCATCAGCTGTGCTAAACCGCTCTCACCGATTCACGAATGTCTATCCCCCTCCGCTGCTAATGGTCAAATGTAAATTGCGAATACCAATGTCCGTGTTCGCACCTTCTTGGTTTTATCTGTATTTGCTCAACATCAAAATCTCATGCCAGTTTCCATCACGAAACTACAGTACGTGCACCCTCTTGCCCATGAGGACTTAGTGAAGGCACAGTCTGAAAGCACTGGGCACATTGAGACCTATGTGTATTGCTTTCGGTTCTAGAATGGAATAGATTTTTTTTCTGTATGTATTCTTTGACTCCATAAACTTTAACTTGTTGTTTTTCAAGACTAGGCGATAACTTTTTCGACAGTTAAATTGTTGTCATTGGTTTCAGACGTAAATCAAAATTATTTCAGGTTTTCTTAATATGCAAAACAGTAAAACAGTACTGCCCTCTGTTTCATTGACTATTTGTGTTTTAATTCGAAACTCATAGATAATACTTTTGTTTTAACCATTTTAGATTTTTCTCTATATTGTTTTCCAGTCGTGTAGTTTTTGGGAGACTAATTTATTGTCAAAAATTTATGGGGTAGTTATTTCAACAGTTTCATTCAAATGATTAATATCAACTTCACTTTTTGCTATTTGTCAGTGTTAATTTATTGTTCTTTCTCGGTAAAGATGTTTTTAAATTAACAACACATGTATCAAAAACATCCCCTACGCTGCTGTAGTAGTGTTTATGCCCGAATAAATGTTAAACGTGTTTTAACAACTTCAAAGACATCGACAAATATAAAACTGTCAATGAAATAGCTGTTTGCTATTTGGAACTCAAAGTAGGGTGTAGGTATTTACTTTTCATATAGGGTTTTTATTTGTTTATCTGAAGTAACGGATAAATTTTAAATGTTTATTTGTATACGCAAAACATAATTTAATTTTATAGGTATATTCTATAAAATCATTGAATTATATTAGCAGCAGCGTTATTATCATAATAAATATATTTTAGGTCAATGTTTATATCTGTGCTTGATTTTGGAGAACAAGGTATATACATAAAAAAATCTCGGAAATCTGTTGCGAACAAAGTACACTGATTTGTAGACTAAATATACGATAATTTTTACTTACCACCTCTCTGTTTGAACCTAATCCAAATAAACGGCTGATTTATTTATTTATTTAAATTTATTTTTTGTAATAATATAAAGATTTGTTGATTAACGTTAACATAAGCAATGGACTTGCTTTGTAATTTAATTAATTGCGTTAATCTAATTCTCACCTATAATTGATTGCCATTAATTAATTTTCTGATTAGTGGGAAGGTACTTGAAATAATGAGTTTCTTAGAAAAATGGTAATATGATACGGTATTAAAAAGATTTGATTTAAATTTCAATTTCAGCATCGAATACAATTAATAGAAGCCCAAGTACAATTTCATCCAAAATGTTTTCCTAACGGAGCTACAGCATCACCACCATAAAATAGACAACTCCCGAATCCAAAGCTGAAACTGTCTAGAATAGAGTTACCCATAGAAAAAAGTGAACACACAACCATTCCCACAGATATCACCAGTGCCGGGATAAGATAAGATAAGATATTCTTTATTTATCCATAGATAGATAGTATGTACTTAAAAAATAATAATAGATATAAAAATAATAATTACAAACTGGTACTAGTTTACATAATATAGACATATAATATATAGAAAAAAAAAACACCAACCTTAATACCAATAATATACTGCCATCTAATCAATCGGGATTTTGTAAAAATTTTAGTAGTTAATAGCAGTAACTGATGAGATAAGTCAAGCCCGTGATCAAAATAAAATTACGATTCTTACTTTACTGGATATGTCTAAGGCATTTGACAGTGTAAATTTTGAGTTTCTGCAAAAAAAACTAGAAATTTATGGTATTAGTGGTGTCGTAAATCGTTGGTTTAGGAACTATCTGTATCATAGGTTTCAAATAACTAAATTAACTGATACAAACTTATCTCAGGAATTGGAATTGTTATCGGGAGTTCCACAGGGCTCTGTCCTGGGACCTCTCCTATTTAATATATTTACATCTGATTTGCAGTTTATTCCACAATATTCAAAATTACATTTATATGCTAATGATATCCAGCTATACATAACTCTATCCTTAAATAACGTTTGGCAGAAAACTGAAAACTTGAATTGGGATCTAAGAGACATCCTAAAATGGTCTCAAAACAACTATCTCCGTATGAATCCAAACAAAAGCCAAATAATTTTAATGGGATCACAGCACAGGGTAAATAGTATAAAAGAACTAAATCTGGTTTTTAAGTTAGGCGAGTCGCAGTTAGAAATACGAGATACTGCTAAAAGCTTAGGAATCTTGTTTGATTCACAACTATCGTTTACAAAGCATGTTTCAAAAATAATCAGTCAGTCTTACTTGAAACTTAGACATCTCTATCAATTCAAAGATTTACTGCAAACGAGGATTAAAGTGCAACTTGTAGAAACCTTAGTTTTGTCGATTTTTAACTATGGAGATTGTTTATATGGACCGTGTTTAAATGCAGTGGACAAAAGGAGACTTCAAGTCATTCAAAACTGTTGTGTACGATTTGCATGTAAAGTGCCAGTTAGAGAACACATAACTTCCTATTTTAAGGAGTTAAAGATGTTACGATTAGACGAACGTGGATTTCTTCACTACTCTTGCCTAATAAAAAAAATAATTGATACTCAAAATCCCAGTTATCTATATAATAAAATAGAATTTAGACGTAATGCCCATAGCAGAGTTATACGGAACTCTAATGATATCAGTATACCTAGGCATACCACTGCTGCATACGAAACATCATTTTCATATCTAGTTTCTCTAATATATAATCAGCTATCACCACAGGCATTTCAGACAAGCCTTGCGTCCTTCAAAGAAAAATTAAAAAAGAAATTGCTATGTAATGATTTGAGTTTTATGGCTATTCAAAAATTCTAATTCTTTATTTGCATTTTGTAATAAAAATTTTAATTACTATATGTTAGGGTAAGGTTTATATATCAGTTCTCTGTATCTTATCCTTTTGTATGTTTGTATTATATTGATACTGTACAATAAATTTATTATTATTATTATTATTAAGCAACATCAATTTGGCTGATATGCATTATCGTTTATAAAACATAAAAGTTGACTCTTAAATTGGTTAACGGTATTACTAGTCTTAAATACGCGAGGAAGAAGATTGAATTGTACATGTACAACTCCTTTGTGGAATAGACTTCTCATTGTGCTACTCCTAGAAGTACTTTTAATATAATAGTTATTTGCACTAGCCGTTCGTGTGTTACACATGTGTACTTCTGTAACAGGCAACAATTGTCGTGTGAGATATTCCGGTAAAATGTTATTAATCATTTTGAAAATAAATGTCATAGTTTGGAAGAAGAGGAACTGTTTAATGTATTGAGAATTAGCTGACTGCTAGTGAAGCGGTTGCATCTTAGTATTATTCGCATTGCCTTATTTTGGAGAACCTGGAGTGTACTAAAATTTGTACAACTTGTATACAACATAGAACAGCAATAGAGAAAATGAGGTAGTATTAAGGTATTATACACAGTTACTTTAGTAGCAGTTGATACAAATGGAGCCACTCTGCTAAAAAATCCGATCTTTTTGCCGATTTTCTTTGATATACAGGGTGAGGCAATAGTACGTCGGACCTCGATATCTCGAGTTCTACGATAGCTAGAAATTTTTTAAAAAATTGCAAGTAAACTAGATAAAAAAGTCTATAACTGGAAATTATTTTTGAACATACAGGGCCAGCCAAGACGAAATTACAGGACCAAGTGCCTTTTTTTTTAATGGAATGCTATGTATATCAGTACATTTTTTGAAGCCTCTTTCTAGGCTCTATTCATTCCTATATTATTATTGGCTATCTCCCAACCACTTTGATGTAATGAATTTTTTTTGTTGAAATAATGCCATCTGCAGATTGATATTAAAAAAATCACCACAGTCACAATTATGGGGTTTAAAGAAAAACTTATGTGAATACCAATTACGAGACATCTATTTAATATTTTTGAATCATTTTCATTTCCTAAAAATGTACAGGGTGGCCAAAAATTAGTATTCTATTACGAACTTTTTAAATTGAATTTTCTCAAAATGGAACACCCTGTATATTTTTTAACGATGTGATATAAAAATGAAAAACGAAAATTTTTTGTAAGTACTTCGCTATGGCTAATTGCAACCATTTTCGTTTTATTGAGCAATAATTACAACAATCAAAAATAAACTTAAAAAAAAGAGGTTTCTTCAAATAACTCAGAGAAATTATAATAAATGTTCCACACGTTGGCCATTTTGATTGACACACATCTCTATGCGCTTTTGAAATGAGGTTCCCACTGTTCCTAAAACTGCCGGTGTGATAGATCTAAAGGCAGTTATTATTCTTTCCTTCATATTTTGTACTGTTGTTGTTGTGTCTCTATAAACAATTTCCTTCACGTATCCCCATAAAAAGAAATCCATTTTTGTAAGATCTGGGGATCTAGCAGGCCATTTAGTGGGTCCATTTCTTCCAATCCATTGATGTGGGTAGGTATTATTTAAGTGCTCTAACTGCATTTAAATAATGTGGTGGAGCACCATCTTGCTGAAACCACATCCTATTTCGAATTCTTCCAGGGAGATTTACCAATAATTGTGGTAGATAGTTTTTCAAAAAATGAAGATAAATAGCTCCAGTCAATGTACCATCAAAGAAATGTAACCCTATTACATGTTCTCCAATAATACCTCCCCAAACGTTTATAGACCATCTGTGTTGGTTATCAATTTGCATAAAAAAGTGAGGATTTTCCGAAGCATAATAATGGAAATTGTGCCTATTAACAAATCCATTTTTATGAAAAATTATTAGGCCTAGATACTTTATTTCCTGAACAATTTCAACTTTTTTATTATTTAACTCGATACCAAAATTTAGACTAGCAAACGTTTATATAGATAATTATTACCCACGAAAATAAATTTTGATTTTAATTCATTTACTCTTAGTCTATTGATCAGATTCGAATCCGCAACTACGATAGAAAGATTTATAATCACGCTTGCCATCGTGCGCTATTGCTAACTACTTCACTGGGCCAGTTTAATTAATTAATTTTAGAGAAGAACCAATTTTTTAGAACTGATATTTTGAGTATCGCTCTAGACCGGAATTTGCAAATTTGATCGACTGATATAAGCTGAAAGTGGTAAAGTCCTTATTTGATTTAAATTTCTTTACTCAGTGACGTACGAAAGGGCTACACCTACTATTTTTCTAGTTTATCAGCTGTTTCTCATTTATTAGAAGCATTGATATTAATGTTAGTCTAGGTAATAATGACTGGTTAATTACTTTTAAACCGGTACGATTGAAACATACAACAACAATAGTCAAAAATAGTATACTTAAATAATGTTGTCAGATCAACTGATATCAGAATGGATATATTGTATTTTCGGATCCGAATATTACATGACGTCAATATCAGAGGTAGATTCAGGAGGTTTTCGAAAAAAAAGTTGCATTTTTGTATACGAGGATGCGAATAATTAAAAAATAATATAAAAAATAAATATGCAAAGGCAGTAAAAAATAATATATTATGTAAAAGGCATAGCAGGATAACAAGAGGGATTATGGGTTTCGAACGATTTTGCAGATTTTTTTATAAGTTATCCGAATGAACCAGCACAATATTTGTTGATTCTCTTTATGACCACAAGATGGTTGGGATGGTCAATTAAATAAAACAAAAGCTGCGATCAATTACAAAAGAAATATTATTTAATTCATTTATTGCAAAGTTTTCAATAATCCCTTAAAGTTACGTGAATATCTCTTTGCCCCTTGTGGACCTTAAAAATCCTTCGAATCGGGTGGCAACAATGTGTAAACAAACCTGTGCATTTATGATGGTTCCCCTTACAATCAAATTCGTTGGCAGGGGTACTTGTGCGGTCAGTGTGATTTGAGGAGTAGAGTATTAGGAACTCGTAAGTCGTAAACGGACGAATTCGTTTCAAGCACATGCGTAAAATGACCATACGTGGCATTTACCGATTGGTTTCCAGGGATGGCTTTTACAGATGTAATATAATATAACTGCAAATACCTACTGAAACATTCCCAAACTACAGAAACATATTAAGTGCATTTTATTTAATTTTCATTGTTCATGTTAACTTAGTTTTGTCAGGGAATGCACTGTATTAAAATAAAAACGTAATGCTTAATAGATTCTTTTAAATTACAGTATATTGATAAATTACCAATAATTTACGGCCGGCCCTAACGTGGAGGGGAGAAAACATATAACACGATCAAACATTATCTTGCATAAAGTGGATTCATTCGGACGTGGGTACTAAAAATGCGCAGTTAAAATATCACAACGTACTAAACCGACGGAAGCTACAGTAGATTTTTGGATTCGCGGTATTGCCGATTTACAATTTGATGGTAGACAAGATGTAACAAAGCAATTTCGTGATCAATCAACACAAATATTAATAGACATATTTCCTCAGAAAACCATAAACGGAGCGTAGGTGGCTTAACTTACAGTGACATGCAACGTAACTTTAATTTAGATTTAGTGGAATTTATGATAGGATGTAACAACACTTTTTAGACAACTTTTAGAAAAATGTATTAGTGGCAAATATAGCACCGTTAACGTGCCTTCGGGGTTTACTCTAAGACAAAATATTTATAACGGATTGTGAAAATATTAAACAGACAACTTCTTCTGAGCTTAATGGAAAGTATATCTAGCTTAGCGTGGACGAAACCACTAACGCTTGCGGGTTTAAGCTAGCGAATGTTTTAGTGGGTGCATTAGAGGAAAATTGTCAATGATCGGGCACTTATTGATTGTCTCCAAAGTTTTAGAAGTTACAAATTCTCAAACTCTAGCGGAGATAGTGAATTCAAGTCTACAAGAGTTTTAGGGTGATAAATATGCAGAAAATAAAGACAAGTTCTTATTATTTGTTGCCGATGGAGTGAATTATATAAATGCTGCTGAAAGAATTTTGGAAGAAACATATCAGAATATACTTCATGTAGAGGTGTTTCAAAACTTTATGAGTTGACCTTCATATGCAGAGGCGTAACTCTTCCGCCGGCTCCGTTTCAACCCCTCCCAAAAAATTTTCTCGCGTCCTTTTTATATATAGGGTGGAGGGCTTTGGGATATTTTTAAAAAAAAATTTTTACTCGGGAAAACTCCCCCCTTTGTCTCTTTTCTTTTTTCTCTTTTTTTTTTTTATCCCTCTAACATGTTTAGCACATGGGCTTCATTGGATTGTTGAAGCTATTAGGGCGTGCTACCCTAATGTTGAAAATTTGATATCTAGTTTAAAGAAAGTTTTTCTTAAAGCACCAAGTCGTGTACGGTTATTTCATGAAATTCTACCAAATACTCCATTACCTCCACAGTCCATTATAACACGATGGCGAACTTGGCTAGAGGCAGCATCGTACTATTACTGTCATTTGGAAAATGTGAAATCCCTAATACAGTAGTTAAACCCAAATGACGCAGTTGTTATTTCACAAGCAACAGGCATTTATGGAATCAACTGTTCAAGAAAATCGAGACCATACACGGAAGTTTTTCTTCTACCCATACGACCTTCAATATCAGCCAACATCAGAATTTACTACAGTTGATGCAATAAATGTTGGTTCGATCTTCGACAATATATTTTTCAATTACAGGGAGAAATTGCTGCGAGGGTACAAACAAAATTCCAAACTGCTTAAAAAAAAATCCCGATTTGTTACGATGACAGGTGTAATAGACCTTTAAAACGGCAAAAAGTAGACTTTGCTAGACACCGGGCATGAATGTGGTGACTTTGCGATAGTTTAGATATTTTGAGTTGCCTCAGTTACATCTGTCAACGTCGAGCGGGCTCTCTCGCAATATAGATGGATTTTCAACGAAAGGCGTTGAAGTTTAACTACAAAATATTTAAAACAGATATTAATAATATAGTTTTATTCTTGTAACCGGCAGTGAAAAATACTTGTATGTGTAGTTTACTGTTAAGTACATCTCCCCATACCTCCAGTCTCTCTGAGTGAGTGTTTATAATAAATTGACTTTATCAACTTTGGAAAATACGGAAATCGCTAAAAAAAATTTCAAGGTAAGATATCGTTACATATATGCATGCAAATCTCACTTTCACCCAAAGCCAACCCTGGTGTTATGTCATATTGATAAATCCTACCTCTGAAAATGACATAATAAGAAGTTTTTATTTTTAAGAGCGAAATAATTGATTTTACAAAATAAAACATTTAATTTCATTAAAGTAGTAGAGATTAAAACGACGAACACACAGACAGTTTTTGAGTGTTAGTAAAAATGGAAAGAAGTATTAATATTACAGTGAAGTTTGTAAGAAGTAAAGTGTGCTAGAACGGCCATTCTGTAGAGTTAATCTATTTTAAACTTCAGATTAAATAAACTTCAGTTCAAACTTAGGTTTAAATGGATCCTATACAACTGGGGCTTAAACTGGTTAAAGGTTGGGATTTTGCAGATTGAGTGGGAAGTCGGTATTTATTTTATTTAAAAACCAAACATACATATTTACGATGGTTTTAGCACTTTTGCTAATTGTTCTAGCTACTATAATATATGTTTTTAATTGTTAATTTTTGTTGTAATTAAAATTTGTGATCTGTCATTCTGATTCTGACAATGAATTTTAAATATTATACCATATTTAGTTCTTAAATATTTATAATAATCAAAAAATAAATGTTTATTTCTCAGGCCTCCACACAATCCCACCCTTAAGTATTATAAAGGTTCTTAAACTCAAACAAATTTGTCCTAAATTAAATCAGTTGGACTAAAAAATGTCTCTGCAAGTCAAATATTACTTTGACGATTACTGTTAATGGCTAATTAGCCAAAGTTGTTTCATGGGCACCAAGTTTACCTGGTCTTAATTAGTGGTATCATTTCTTATGGAGATATTTAAAAAAATAGCTAGGTATATTATAAATAGTTACTAATTTAGTACAATAATTTCAAAGAGGTCACGGTAAACAATTATCAATTAATCAAATAGGTAAATAGGTATTTATTGCATGAAATCAAAAAATATGTGTAGGTATTATTTATTGTTTGTCCTCATAGTAGGTACCTACTGCTTTATAATTTTAGAAAAAAATGGATAGGAACAGTGTTATATAAAATTTATCATTAACACAACATCAATGCGCTTGGCGCAGCATACTAATAGTAATAAATAATGACAATAACATTAATAACCCACACAAGATAATTAACACAATCGAATATATTATTGTTTTCGATATATTTCAATTTTAATTAAATTCTTAAGTGTATTTGTTTTATTTATTATTTAAACAAATGCTAGATTAGTCATTAAATAATTAACATTAAATATGCATCAGTTCATTAAAGTAATAAAAAAGTGTGTATGGTACAACAGTGATGATGAAGCTTTCTCTAAGTTTTGTAAATAAATACAATGTGCAAATGCATGAATTCTTCAATAGTGTTTCTAGATCTTCTTTATCGATAAAGTCGTCGCTTTGACGAGGATTAAAACAGTAAATATTTTCCTATGGTTTGAATTTAATCTACAAATGTACAGAATTCTAAAGCTGAGTTTTAGAGTTAGCAAATTTTTGCACTAGCGGGTGAAAAAATGAACCAAACAAGGGAATATTTCAAGTGATGGAAACGGGGCAATATTTATCATAATTTTAGGTGTATCCAAATTCTAAAAATTGGCTATTCTCCAGATAAATACACTAATTCAGATTAATGAATATGAACCCTTCAATGTAATTCTCAAGGTCCTACGAAGACTAGATTTTTGATTATAAAAATAAATATCCGGTGACTCCAGGACGTATGGGGCTCTGATATTTTTGAAAATAAAGAGAGCAATTCCATTTTAATATGATTTTAATTTGACTAGAATTTTAATTAAATATAGACTTTTTACTCCAAGACACTACAAACTTTCTGTAACCAGATTAATCAGCTTCGTCGGTGATTTTATGGAGTTATTTATATTTCTTATATCTATCACTGAGCCATATGTTTATGAGTTATGAATTATGAACGTTATAATGATGTGTGTTATAATTTTCTTAATGCAATTTTAATTAAATCAACAAACTGAAACTTTAACCAGCAATTGCTTTATTTATTTGTATCTTGAATAGCTTTTATGAGTTTTACGATCTAAGTACTTTTACCGGTTGAATCCATTTGATTAATAACTTGTAGACACTGTGAGTAATCTAAAGCCTAACAATATTTTGAATAAATCTTGAATAAACATTTAGTTATTTCGTTTCTCTGCAGAAGTAAAGATACAGTATACCTGCTAACTTTTTGTCTATATTATTTTACATAAACATAGTTGCAAGGTGGGTAAATAAAAGTCTTATTTCATTACTTCATTTCCAAGTACCTAGTGTTTATTATTAAATCAATGATAAATGATAAAATATTAACTTTTAATTGACATGAGCAGATGTATTTAGTACTTAGTTACTATTTGCTAAAACGTAACAAATTATTTTTGCATTTTTAGTCATATGTTTAGTATCTAGACATGTGCCTTGGTATTAAGTTTTGTTTAATAAAAATAGAACATTTTGTTTTGCGATTAAAACGCTTTGATAGTGTCTTAACTATTTGTGGCTATCTAGCTTTGTATTTCAACAATTTTAAATAAAAATAGTAAACGATCACGAACACATTGGTTTATCGCACTGGCTCATCTATAAAGGTAAGACAACTTTCAAGTGGGGAGGGACCGGTCCACCGCAACTGTTAACTACTCCGATCGGAAGGAAAAACAGTTGACGATCGCGTCTCTAGAGTAGATAGTGCACTCGGTCTATTAAGATTCTTCTAAACACGCGCGTTGAAAACATCGCTCACTGTCAAAACATGACCTGGACCAATTAAAATGCATTAAAAATAAACTTGTGCTTTAAATTAAAATTATTCTAATAGGAAAATTTAAATTCCGACAAAATGTCTGTGTTGGACAAGATTGTTTTGTTAGTTTTAGTTAATGTTTTATCAACGACTTTCGCCATAAGATCTGTGTCGATTTCCAAGTGTTGTAACAAAGATGAAGTTTTAACATCTGAACATAAGTGTGTGAAAAACGAAACAAGTTCCTGGGATTTGAGGATTTATAACGGACGAAAACAGAGGTTTGAAAAGTTTTTAGCACTACCGGACCACTGGAAAATGATAGAAAACACAAAACCAAATTGTGTAAGGCCAGTAAGGTTGCAGTACCAGGGCCATAATAATTTTCCATTTTTAAACGGTTCCTTGTTCAGCGTGGAATACGACAGATTATTTCACCCTGATCAGTTTTGTTTGGATTATCATTCCGCACTCGTTTGTATTCAACCTCAACGTATTACTTACGTTATTATAAAAAAAATGTTGTGGGGACAACGCAATTTTCTCCCAGACAAACAATACATGTATTAACTTCCACGACGACAGTTACAAAATTGACATAGGTCGGGATAAGACTTTAGGAGCCGGCTTTCCTGGGTGCATTGTAAATAAAATGCAAGTGGTCGGTGAACTTCACAAATCGAAAATTCTTACTAATGGCAGTTTGTTGGTGGACAATAAAATACTTTTACCAGCTGGAAATTATTGTCTGGAACATGTGTTGGAACAAACTGGTATGTTAAATATTTTAAATCTTTTTTTCCTACCAATGTTTTATGAAGATGAGTGAGTAATTTTGTTGATAGGTTTATGTGAATGTAAAGTAAGCATACACTCAACAATTTGTAATAAAAATAACGGCACACCAACAGCAAGGCCTACAATTAGTCCTCGACATAGCCTAACAACTTGTAGATGTTATATATGTATGTATAAACAAAATATGGATACCTACATAGATACATGTTTCATACATCTCACAAGTCACATCTACTGAGGTATCCTAGGTACAAAATCTACACAGTACATACCTATATACCTAAGTACATATTTATATGTGTATACCATATTTCCAGTTTTCTCTACAGAAAAAAATTAAGTACCTACCTACATACTTACTCAAAAAATCAAAATCGAACAAAAGCTCGATTTCGATTTTTGGAATAACCTGGTCATAACCAGATTTATTTTCAGGTAACGAGGGTCTCAAAAACTCGAATTAAGCTATTGAAAAATATCTGTCTGTCTATACCGTGCTCTGAAGAGCAACAAAATATGCATTTTTGACCATATTGTATATATCTCTAGGTATACAATCACGGCCTACTACGATTTTTTTGTATATTTACGAGAAATTGTCAATACTAACGATTTTTCTCCATATTCTGACACTATAGAGTTAATCGAAACTCCTCAAAATGCCTTTGTACCAAATTTCATAAAAAAAATGTCAAACGGGACGCACCGTCTTTAAAAAAAGAAGCGGGACCTTGGTCGACCAGAAGCGCTAAAATTGTGGTTGGTGAAAAAGCTAAAAGCTCTATATTTATTTACATTTTTTTATTGAGAAACAAACAAACCATACAGAAAATGAATATGTACAAAGTGGGCAAATTTCGATGTTTGTATAGGGTAACTCGGTAACTGTAAGAGATACGAAAAAAATGGAAGACACATTCTCGATCTCTTTTTTTGAGACAAATTCACTGGCGAAAACAAAAATTTGCTATCGTCTTTTGTTTTCAAGTTATAAACAAAAGTTCGACTTTTCAACTTATAGACACATGTCAATATCTTGGTTGTTTGTAAAGTTATGAAAAAACAACTTTTACATTCTCGCGGCACTTTTTTCTGTATAATACAGTGGCGTCGAGAAAATTTAAAAAAAAGGTGCAATTTCGAGTTATGACATAAAGTTGTATTTTTTTAAATGGTTATGGTTTAGTTAAAAAGGAATTTTTCAAACTATGTATCATATGGGGGTCGCTTTTGATGTGTAAGTATTTAATGGCGAAAATAATCTTTTAGTAGATTACTTTTGCGTTTTTTATATTCGTTCCAAGTAGACGTGTGTCATCTATGACGCTGTTTATCCGTTTGTCAGTAATTTGCATATTAATAATTTTATTTCCGTAATAATTACACCCCATTTAATCGTAAAAGTGAAGATGTCTTACGAAAATTGCGAGAACTATGTTGATAGTTCTATAACTGTAATTGGAATGGCGAGCCTGATTCGCATCGAGTTTGCATACGGTTCGTAATTGTATTCGTATCGAATTCTCGTAATACCGCTACAGTTTATAGACAAAATATTATAAAAAACAACGAGCAGGTGACAAAATAGGCATATTTTAAAGAAAATTCTCAATATTGTATCAAGTTTTGTGGAAAGTTGGAACAAGCATTAAGAGGACATGATGAAAAAGACGGTTTCTCAAAAACTGAAAATAGAAATTCCGTAATTGCTAAGGAAGTGTGTGATAAAACAATTTTTGAGATGAAAGAGAGATTATCATACAGAGGTCATTTAGAAGTCGCATCTTTAGTGAATGTAGACAATTTTCTTAATTATTCAAAGAATTTTTCGCCGTCGACTTTCAAATCAGTTGTTAAATCTTATCCTGTTACAAGACAAATTAAGGGCTGAATTGGAAGTCATTTATTCAAGAACGGGTTTTAAAAATATTGTAGGTGGCCTAAACATGCCTTCTTGGCTGTCTGAAAATGTTTTAAATGAAACGTTTAGCGAAACGGTCAAGTTACTAAAAATTATTGTGACAACTCCGATGTCTACTGCCGAATCAGAACGATGTTTTTCAACTCTTAAAAGAATAGACATTTTTAAGAAACACTATGAATGGAGAACGCCTTAATGCCCTAGCAATGATGTCAGTGAATAAGAACTTTACCCATAACAAGCAATTTTGACGAAAAAGTCATAGAACATTTTATTTCCCAGAAAGATAGAAGACTTGATTTTATGTATAAACAATAACATTTTTACTCGCATTTTTAAATGATTATTATATTGTGAACTTTTTTTGCACATATGTACATAAAACGTTTTCGTTTATCAAAAATTTTAGTTATACTTGGATGAAATTACAGAGGGAGTGAGGGTGAGTCTATATTATGTTGTTCATATTTTTTAAGAAACTAGAACCCCCAAATGAAATTATCACGAGCCGCCACTGATGCAGTTACTATTTCAAAATTAATAATATCCCACAGGCGTTGCTCGTGTTGATATGAAAATTTTGGCGTTCAGATTTTAGAGCGGTAAATATTTACAAAAGAAGTAACTATCTATGAGAACAGTATTGAATTTCTGAAAATGTCTACCAAGTAAATGATATTCAGCGACAAGGTCTTCAGTCTATAGGGTTTGGTGTGAAATATAAATAATACAATTTTTGAGCCGATTTTTTTCGAGGCTGGACTAAATTGAAGATACAAACAATTTCTGGAATCTGAGGTAGTGGAGTTTATAGACGATTTTAGTTTAAATATTTCTTAACTAGATACCCTGGCAGCAAGACGGAGCACCACATGTCACTGAACAAGTATAGGGAGGTAACTGAATTTTTAAATCATAAATGTCAAACATGGATAGACAGAAGTGGTATTATACTCTGGTTTCTACGAGGCCCGGATTTAACACCCCTCAATTTTTATAGGGTATACTTAAAAATAGAATATAGAAAGATAGATCTAATAATTGAACTGAAACAAAAAATTTAAAGAGAGGTCGGGAATTTCAATAATAATCCAGAAATGTTTCAATAAATTATTTTAGAAAATTATATAAAAAAATTAAGTCCTTGTTTGAAAAATAATGGTGGAATTTTTTGAAAACAATACTATAACATTTGCTTGTTTCTTGTTGTAATACACATTTAAATTGTTCTTACTAAAAAAATCAGTTAAAGTAAACTTTTCCCTTTATAGTTGTATTTATTTGAATAACTCAGTTACTTGAAGATCAAATGTATAATCATCACATATTTATAATGGGGAGGAAAAGAGCTATCCAAACATGTCAGGGTGTCTCATTAAAAAACGTGACTCTGTATATTTATTAAGATAGACACAAACTCATAGCACATACACAAACTTGGTGAAATATGCAACCGATTTATTTTTTACATTCTTTTGTTACTATGATTGTAAGAATAAGAAATTAAAAAAATAGAATTTTCAGCCGGTCTTTCTGTACAAAAGAAAAATAAGGGATCAAATAGGTATTAAAAAAAAGATTAACAAAAAGAGGCAATTTTTAACGTATGTACAGTGGTAATATTTGTATTGTTGCATAAGATTCGATCATGTTTTCAGTATTATTTTGCGCAAATATCCTCTTTCAGAATAAATATAACAAATAACTGGAATATTTAAATTTTTTTTTTATATTTATACAAAAAACTGCAAGATTCCCAACTTTTGGACATTTGTTCCCCACTTTTGGCCAGAAAATTGCCCATTGAAAAATACAAATGCAGAATCAATTTACTTGCCGCTGGTCAACATTCAGCAGAATTTATAACAACAAATTTGCTATTCAAGCATGAATCCAGATTATGTTCATAAGAAAAATACTAATGATTTTTGCTATTCGTGCCATGCGGTTACTTCGGCAATTATTTCAAAACTATGATTCGTTTTCTAAACTTGTTATAGCCGTTCCCACACTCTCAACATTTCATCGAATACATATCTGTGTGAAATCTCATTGATTAATGAAAATGAATATTATTCAACCAATGACCATTTCGGTCGCGGTCTCAGTTACGAGCACGATTATTGTTTTTATTATTAATAATTGATATCATTATGACTTGTAAGTTCCATTCTACAGTGTGATCCACGAAGAATGGTAATACCTTAAGAAATATATCCGATTTGGGCCAATTTTTTTTTTTTTGAAAGATGGCTCATCAAAAAGTCTCGTGTTGGTGCAAAATTTTGAAATTTAGTTTTAATTCAAAGATTACTGATTAAAAAAAATCAATACAAATACAACTTTTCTTAAAAGACACAAGCTTTTACTAAGCCACCGTTTATTTCAATGCACTTTTTGTCAATATTAATTTTGTCATAAATCATTCAATAATAAAAATTTTTTCACGAAACTTGGTACAAACATATTTGAGTGGTTCCTGAATCTAATGGTGTAGTCGGATTTAATAAAAAAATCGCTTATCAAATGTTGCCATTATTGACATTGATAAAAAAATCATAGTAGGCATTGAGAATTAAAACTAATCCCAAAATTTTGCACCACAGTATAATTTTTTTCCCTATTTTTCAAACAAGATCCAGTCCAAATCGAATAAACAATTTTTTTACAGGAGAGTGTATTTTAATGGGTCACACTGTATATGTATATCTTTACTTACGGTGTCAATAACTTTTGTAAATCATACGACAATAAAATTTATTGTTTTTGTATTGTTATTAATTTAATTTAAAGGTGTACCTAATTTTCTTTTTGTTCAAGTCATTAATAAAAAATTACTCTCAAAAGCACACTTCGATACACTTCTCAGTATTAGTTATTTTTAACTGCACGGTTTAATGCCAGAGTGAATTTGAATAAAAAACAACCAAACGGCTATTTTCAATTTTATGCTCTACAAAGTACATTGTGGAAAGCCATAAAAATGTTCATGTACTCTATTACCTCTCTATTTTTTATGATTATTCGACCATGACCGCAGTGACATTCGAATCTGTAATAATAATAAAGAATGGGTTGGGATCTCGATTGGGAATTCTCAAGTTCCCTCAACCGAACCTTTATTTATCAAGTGGTGTTAATGATGATCCTTAGCAATTTTCATAAAAACGTGTACTGTAATTTACCTGCTACTACCTCTTTCAGAGTATAAACAAGACAAATATTTACATGGTAAATAAAAAATATGGTTCCCAAAGCTTGTAAAGTTCCAGTAACTCGTGAAGAAGATCGTAAAGTGAAGATGTAGATAATAATATTAAAGTACATTTCATGTTAACGTCGTAAAGTAAACCGGAGCTATAAAAGAAGTGTTATTTTTAATGTTCTTACATTTTTTCTCTCGTTTTTTCCTAAATAATACTATTTACGGGGCAATTTTTTATGTTGTTTGGAACTTAACTAAAAAAGTTACGTGCTAGAGGATTACGAAACAGCTTGTGGTCAGACTCCCTATTATCGGAGTTGATAGGTGTACTATATATGTACAGGGGATTGTGAGAACCTCCCCTAATTTCATTATTTTTATTATGAGAAAATTGACAAATACGGGGGGCAAATAAAAAAAGTTATAGCACTTTTTATGTAGACTTTGAAAATCATATCAGAAAAACAATGAAAGCTCGCACAAGATGGCTATAGTTATTAATTTAATTTTTTTGAATTGAACATACTGTATATTTTTACATTTTTAGTGGAAATTCCGTGCGCCACTTAAAACAGGATTTTCATTAGCCAACTACACACGGACACTTGGAGCGGTTGATGTTTGCCGTTCAAAAGTCGCCCGCAAAAGGGTTGGTTTTGGGAGTTAAGCCAAAGACGGTAGTCACGCTAAAGGTGGGCATAGACGTTTATACGGTATTGTAGTGTTCTGGATTTTTTAGTTTACCTATTCCGGGCACGAACATTGTTACAGGCAATGAGTTGTAAAAAAAGAAACCCGAAATGGACAAAAGATGCTAAAAGTCGCAGTTTTCTCAGTCAACTTGTTGGTTGAGTTAAAACTAGAAAAACTGACTTCATAGGCCTTTTTTTATTTTTATTGGAATATTCGGGAATTTATTTTCCACAGACTGGATAGCTTCTATACAGTTCTATAAACTCTATGACGAAATCCTTGCTCCAGGTTCTGGTATCCATTATAATATAACAATAAACGAAACAACGAACTACCACTGACAAGACTGAGCGGTAAAATTGTGGAGTTCATAGACACGCCGACTTATTTAACATGTATAACGTACGGGTAAAATTTCAAGCGCCGACGGAAATTAAAATTGCCGCGCTAAAATTGTCCGTTCAAGCCTACAACCGCAATTTTACGTCGCCAATTACTATAGTGAATAAAATTGAGTCTATGCCCACCTTAAGTGTCTTTGCCCACAAACGGTCGCTATAGATATTTACTTTTAGATATGGGTGACAATCGGTAAGTAGGTACAAGAAATAATTTTGTAATGTACTAAGTAGTATAGCAACTGGAATATAAAGCAGGTGTAAAAGAAAATCGTACGAATGCAAGGGAAAAACGGTTGGTTTTACGTAATATAGATTTTTTTTCTGCGAATTAGTTTTAAACGCCTTGAAATGGATGCATTTTATAAATGGTTTAAACTGCAAAACAGCTAACTCCAGTTTTCGTATACAAACTTGAAATTTAAGGATTTCTTTAAATTGACCTGTAACCGGGTGTACCACTTAAGATATAGGTCCACATAAAAACTTTATTATCTTAGATACAGAAAAATGTCTAGTATGAAAGTCGTTGTATATCAGTCGGACTATAAATTAATGTATTTAAAACTTATACAGCATGTTGAAATTTTCCCTAGTCAAATAAAGTTCTATTTTATTAAATGGAACACCCTATATATTATTAAATTTTTGTAATCCTTGAGAAAAATGCTTTTCAAAAATATAAACATGTTGGAGTGTAATCTCAAAAAATACACATAAATCTGTAATATGTGTTCCATAAAAAAATACAACCTCATTTGGCCAGGGAAACTCCAAACACACTGTATACTATTTAAATATATCAGTTTGTACTCCAATCGACCGACATGCAACAAGATCTGTTTGATTTTTTTTCGTATATATAATAAATCTGTTACTTTGGCTCTATGATATCTGAGGGGTAAATTTGAAATGTTGAGCACCCTGTATTTCATGAGATTGAGATTATATCCCAACATGTTTATATTTTTGAAAAGCATTCCAAAAATATAATAATATACAGGGTGTCTCCCCAGGAGCTGCATCGATCAATATAAGGAAAAGTACGCACTAGAAAATTTTGAAAATTTAGGGAGCTACTAACGGCAGTATGGCCAATCCAACTAAAATAATTACAAGCATCTGTCACTTCCGGTTATACTGGAAGTCGATACCAACTTGCTTGTTATAAATGGAACACCCTATATATTTTAGGGTTTTCGAAAAGAGCATAAAATTCTGAGTCGAAAACGTGTAGGATACCCTATGCCAGCCGTTTCAGAGATATTTGACATTATAAAAAAATGTTTACAGGTGTAATGGTTTACAATAATCTTTATAACTTTCTTCGTGTAAAATATACTCATTTGCTTTTTGGCGTGCAGAAAGATCATAAGGTGAGCTACGCTCTACAGTTTAAAGAAATTCAATAATAGTATAACAAGTGTTCCATTTTTGACGTTACATTTTGTCAGCTTCAAACCGCGAAAACTTGCTTAAGTCAAATGGAACACCCTGTATTTTTTTACATCAAGTTATGTATAATTAAATTCCTTTTTTTCTGATATAATTGTGGGGGTTTAAGTTATAACTTTTTGAAATATTTGCGATTTTCTTAGAAATTCCAGAATTTTTAGTAAAAATTTTATCAAATTAGCCATGATTAGAAACGATCAGTAATGTCAGTCATTCTCTTGTGTCAAAAAATGCCACCGCGTTTAAATTACACCCATGAAAACTTTTTGAATTTGTTTATTATTTATGGAGAATGTGAGTGATAAAGTAATATCAAGAACTTGTAGTACATTTGTAGTACGGTTTTAGGTGCTCCAAAGTCTCCGTGTGTGGCTAGCTATTGACACGGACATGACCTACAGTCATGCTGTGCAGGCTTGGAGTGTTAACTTTTTTGCTTCACGCGCTAGGAGCGTATGCTTCAAACCCTCACTCAAGCGTGGCACTCTGGAGCGGCACTTTAAAACCGACAGATTGGAGCATTATTTGTGGTTCAATTAAAAAGTTCATTTTCCAATCTTTCTTAAGTACTTCCGAAATTATTAATTCTCTCAAAATGTGCATATCGAGTGTATTGCATAACGCTTTTCAGTATTAATATGTTAACTCCTGTAAGAGGTAAAAAAAATATTATATATATTTTCAAAGACAAAGAAAATACAGTGCCAATTTTCTGGTAGTATTAAAAATGTTCATTTTTCATTTCTAAAGAAATGTAGATATTTACGCGTGCCTCCTGAACCTTCTGACAATAAGCAAGCCTATTGAGGGTTACCTCTCTCGTGTTCTGGGAAATTTTAACGCTAATGTTGTCACATTCTTGAAAAGCGGTGTTTAAAATCCAAAAGTGACTTTGGTTCGGCTTCGTATCGTGTTGATTTAAGGTCTCCATAAAAAATTTAGTGGAATCAAGTCCGGCGATCGAGCAGGCCATTCTGTTGAACCGCGCCTAACTATTAAACACTCTGGGTTTGTTGTGTTGAGAAATTTCCTAACCTGTAATAGTGTGCCTCATCCTGTTGGAAAATTATGTCTATGTCGAACTCATCGGGATGTCAGCCAGAAAATTTTCGTTTCTGTATTCAAATCACAGCCATTTTAAAATGATTGGATATAATTATCTGAAAATTGGAAATTAACTACCTAACCTCAATGAGGGATCACTTGATTCCCATGCCTTTTAAAATATTCAGGTAACATGACGCCAAATTTTAAGTGCTCTATGGTGAGGCCTTCAAAAATTTACGATCGATAGGTATATTGTGTAACTGAAAGTAATTGGAACTATTGCATTTTGTTAATTCGACTAATATTGATAATTGTTTGAGCAAAATTAAACATAAAAACTGAGAATCTTCATATAAAAAAAAAACATTTGGATCTGCCCAGATCATCTATAAAAACATATTTCTAGCTGCTAGCTGTAATAAATAAAACGTGAAATACTTCACGTTGATTTACGCAGGCGATTTGTTCAAAATAGCATACGTTTAATTTGATAATAAATAATACCCACACCTACTTGAATTATCAATATAGAAATACTATTTGACCGATTTATTTCATCATGACGGACATAATACTTAGAAAAATGTTATAGGTATGAACTAAATTCTCTTGTTATGTTGGTTCGCTTTGTTTGGAAAAATAACTAATTTGACTAAGCAGATTAAGTATGTATTATGCACTTTGACATGTCGTATATGTTGAAAGGGGTTTCGAAACTAGATTAAATCGTCTTGACTACATTTAATTATTTTGCATCTTTCGGTTTATGTGTGGCATAAAGTTTTATGTGCGGAAACCAATAATTACATTGAGATCTACTTTATAGAGGACTAAACCAATAGATGACGTCCAAGGGTGCCAAAATTGTATTTACATGTATTCCGTGTGAATGTGGTAAACATTATGTCAGTGAATCATCTAGGCCTCATAATATGCATCACTTGTTGAGCATAAAAATTATTTCGCTGTTGATTGCACGACAGCTAAATGGAAAATGAAATCGACAGGTGGTTTGCCTCTGGTTTACATTGCACTGTTGCAATTTAAGGAACCCATGTCTAGTTGCTAATATTTTTGCCAAATGCATGTTTTTCGTCATAATTCGTTGAAATTTGTCTAGAAATGCGAACAATTTTTTTAAATTTTTTCTCACTTGAGAGTGAAGAGCAAAATTGCTATTTTTCAGTATCGATCCACCAGAAGTAAAGTTTGTAATGTATACGCCATTGAATCTCCCTTTATACTCATTAGTTTTTGCCAGTCTCAAAACTACCGTTTTTATACAGGTTTATAAGGATTTTATTTTCATCCTCGATGTTACCCCAATATCTGGAAATTCCACTGTAGACCGACATGATTAAAATTATAATACAACTAAATATAGTAGTGTATTGTTCACGTTTTAACGCTTTTTTTCAAAACAAATGACTTTGTGCGTGCATTTAATAATTTTGAGAACAAGGTTGATATCGCACATTTGCTTAATTTTTTTGTGTACCACATTCCATCGTTATTCATTCATTCTTTATTTTTACATCAAAGGAGGATAGAAAGAAGTTGATTAAACTTTATAATCCAGATGTCAGAATCCTCGGGGATAAGTTCAAAAGTTCTATTCATATATGTGTCACAACCGAGTATATTTTTAAACTTGGAGTAAAAGTCGTTGTCCTTACCTCAGGTAGTCATTTCATGAATGTCAAGAGTGAAATCAGGTCGTGTGCTAACTCATCAATATTTTCATGTGAAAAATTATATAAAATACAAAATGGACATTATCTTACCTTATACTTTTGACGGGTGAGTTTGTAATATCCAAAATTAAATGAACGTTGAACATTTAGTAAAAAATCACTATTGCACTATGACAATTATTTTGTGGCACTGGAATAAAAGTATACTATTGTGTATGTATTGTGTGACTTCATGGTCGAGTGAAAAGGACATTTGCTACTCACCCTGGAGTTGCGGGTTCGATCCACAGTCGAGGAGGTAAAATCTATTCACATAAGCTTTAGCGTTAGCCAGGATAGGGACTAATATGCGCGCTGATGTATGGTGCAGACGGCAGGCGGATATACACAAGTGCAAAGTTCCGATAGCGGTTAATTTAATTTTCATTGTTTATTTTCATATTTTCATAGGCATTGGTAGTAGTTGGACGTTTGTAGATTGTGTTTTGATATAAATTGAATTGTGTTTTCGACGACTAATATATAATTTTACTTTTATAATAATTTAACTTATGTGTTGTGTAATGTTTATATTAAATTATTTACCTTTATTGATATTGCTTATTGGCTGATTTTATAATAATAATCGGTAAGGTATTTGATGACTTAATGATTTACTGTTTTTTAAATTGTTTTTTATTATACGAGGTGACTCAGTTTTAATAGCGAACATTTTAACAGTCGATAGATTTCGATGAAATGAGAATTTTTGTTGTAGATATAAACATCTTAACTTAGCACTAAAAAATTCTAGCACAGGAGCGTGGTATTATATAAATACGTTTTGTGCATTTATAATGCACCCCGCGCCTATGCTAGAGAACTACGCAAAACTGACGGTCGACAAAGGGTCATTCTGCGAGCCTAGGTAAACAGTTTTTTATGTGCTCATATGAATGGAGTATAATATGGTGTATATTTTAATCATTTATTTACGCAGGTCAGTAGTACAATATTTAGTATTAAATGCTCAAAATGTAGCAATTGCTTTATATTAAGATAGAGAGAAACATAACATTGTTTAAAGCAGAAATATGAAAATTGTGCAGCAAAAAGTTGTCTGCTCTAAAGCAGGTAGAATTTAACATTGTTTTATTTTCTGACATTATTTCTTATGGGCTTTGGCTTTCTTATAGCTAAATCGAAATTTTTTATTAAATTAGGATGTTGTTATTTCGGCGTTACCAGTCATTTTAGTTTCTTGATTTAAAACTTTAAAGAAAATATGTCAATTTCATTTTTGTTACTTTGATTCTTTCCACTACTAACCAATAAAAGGAATTTCTTGTTATTGTAAATAAATTATACGTACATATATATGTATACTATTTGAAATATGTTTCCATTGATTCAATAAACCTAAAAGGCATTTATAAATTAAATTAAGATAAATCTTAATTCTAATGCCTTGAAATATTTTTTACTCCTGGTAATAAATAAGTAACCCATAATGATATCTTTATTACGCCTGGGAATAAGCAATTTACAATACACTCGCTACTTTGTCCATTGTAAATCGGACTCACTAAGTCCAACCACCACTGCAAAGTTTAAGTGAATAGACTTTAGGATTTGTTCTAAACCAGAAATTATTCCTAACATACTCGGATATTGGATGTGTGTCCATTGTCTGTCTCTAAATGTGAAGAATATAGACAAATTATTTGTAAATTGTTATTGGTAAATAATTATCATTTATTTTAATTTTCTTAGTTTTCATTTATAATTATTATCAGTAATTATTTAGAAAAAAAAAATGTTTTTCATCAAACGGTAGTTCTCCACTTACATAACTTCAAGTACGTTCACTGTATTATAGAATTTATTTTGACGTGTTGCCATATCTGGTGGAAAAATTAGTTTTTATTGTTTTCTTTGAAGAATTTCTCATTTTTTATTATATGATACTTCGTTGGAAAGCTAAAATCGAGCTCTTTTTTAATGAGTGAAAAATTCAATATGGCGCCCATAATAAAAAACTAACCTGATGATAGCCTTCAATAATCGAAACGTTGAAACTAAAATCTGACTAGACAGCAAAATTTCACGAAAAAAGTTGCTTTGAGAATGTTCTTACAGATTTTATTGAAAAATAAAAAAGTTATAGCTGATAATAGAAAATGCAACATTCAACTTTTTCGACGATGTCTCAAAACTCTCAACAGTTGGAATAGGTTTGAAGGTGGCACTTAGTCTGTAACAAAATAGTCTAAAACTTTCCCCCATTTAACCGGTTTTCTATCTCTTATAGTTTCCGAGATCCCAACACACTATTCACAAAATGGCCCACACTGTATATTTCTAATAATAATTATGTCTTAAATGGCGCCTCATAAAGGTATCCTGTCTTAATTTAGGCCTTACCCATCCTCCTAGGAGGAAGAAACGGAGGAGACTATAGCTGATTCAGGTGAAATGTGTTTACACCTAAAGGAAGGGATTTGAGATGCCAGTAAAACGAACTATATCGCCATAATTGCAATGGTCCATGATGTATAGTATTTCAACTACGGTATTTTACTAAGAAATGAGGTTTTCATTCATTTCTTAGTAAAATAGTGTAGTTGAAATACCATACAGATAATCAACTTGACTTTGCTTTTTCTTATCTTGGCCCATCATATCCTCATTTTGCGTTCAGATCACATCTTCAATAAAAAAGGCCGTACAAAATATCACTCTCTACGATTTCTGTTCAAGTTGTTTTTCAAAATGACTGCTAGTTCTTCTCGGATGGTCAGGAATTTTAATATTAATATTGCAATAGACTGGGAGCGTAGATTTGTCCGTTTATCCATGAAATAATTCTCTAATTTCGCTGGTCGAACAGCTAAACTTCAGATTTAACTTTTCTACCTGCACACCTGTCGTAATTTAAATTTAGTGATGTGTAATTCCCAAGTGGAATCCACGCATTCCACTTGTTGAGCTTCACAGAATTTAAAATGTTTTAACCTAGATCTTCGGTAAAAAGTATTATTTGTCCACTATTTTACGGTGACATGACATTAATAAATGAACAGTTATTTCAAATGCATTCTTACATGTTCTTCGAATTCTATATAGAGCCTTGATGCTTTGATTATGTTTAAAAAAATTTACAAAACGTGATTAGGTACTTTTAAATGGTAAAGTTCTTGGATACTTACCTATATTTATTAATTTATTTACTTCCTTAACAGTATTAAATTGAAGAATCATTTTAAAATGTTATTGTGAAGGTAGAGGTTGATATTCACATGCATCAGAAATAGTTTATAATATATGTATGAAAAATGCGACAGGACTTTTTTAAATTTTGCAGGCTTTCTGGCATGGTCTTTTGGAAAGGTCATCTGTCTTTTTATTAACCAGCACAGCCCCCGAGGTACCAGCCCGCCAGTATTCCTGCAGGTCCTCGATTATGGCGACATTTACCCTTTTCGGGCTGCGCTGACGACAGTTACTCTGAATATGGCCCACTTTGCCACACTTACAACGACGCTTGCCTCCTCCATTCTGTCTACCACTACTTGGCTGTTGGTCTTATTTCGGCTGAAGATTCAAGTTTATCAGTAGTTGTTTGATCTTTTGTACTTCGGACATTACATCTTAAATATCAAGCACACGACAGTTCCTCTTAATATGGCCCAATTTAGCACACTTATAACAGCGGATACCTCCATTCGCCTACCGCTATTTTGTTCTTCTCTCGTCTGGGAATTTGTCTTTGTCAATAGTTGTGTGATCCACTTTTGTAACTCGGTTAATACGGCTTGCATGGTTTTATCTGCCGGGGTCTCTTCCACAGCCACGGCTCGTACTCTCTGGTTTGATTGTGTGTTATCCTCATAGGCAGCCTCAATCCCAAGTGCATGTACTAGAGCCTCATTACTTCGCTTGTGCCTGGCTAACTTAAGAATCCGCCTAACTTCCTGGTCCCTTAGTTCATCAATAAATGCCCCAACTGCTAACTGTTGTTGAAACTCCATTGGTGCATCACGGTAGGCTAATTTCTCTACAGCAGCCTCGAATTCCTGAAGGCTTTCTCCTAACCGTTGTCTGCGTGATTTAAGCTGAGCCAGATATACTTGGGCGAGATGTTGGTCGCCATATCTTATTTCTAACGCTGCCTCCAGTATGTTAAAGTTTTCATGACAAGACAAACAGAAAAATTCTCATAAAATTGAATTTTATGAGAATTTTTCTGTTTGTCTTATTATGAATAATTACTCATATGGGATTAACCTACCTATGTTAAAGTTTTGTTGTGTTGCAGGAATTGTTTGGAGCAGGTCTAATGCTTGGCCTCTGAGTGCTAATACCAATACTCTTGCTTTTTTTTGTTGTTCCAGTTATTTGAACGTGCAGCTGCCTCGAACTGTCTCTTATAAGTTGACCATGAACTTTGACCGTCGAAGGAAGGTGCTTGTAATCTAGTACCAGACGATAGTACCAATTGACCTCCCTTCTCTCTTAATTATTGTTTCAACCGGGTTATCTCTCCTTTAACTTCACTGACTTTTCATTTAACTTCAGTTATTTCTCCCTCTAACTTCATTGACTACAGCCCATACATCTTCCTTCAATTGTTCAGTGACCGAGAGCATGACTTGATGTTGTCCCCCCATAATTTGTCTTAATTCTTCCTGACGTTCCCTTTTCTGCTCTTCTTTTTCTTTGTGACGTCTTCTTGTTCTTCGATTTCGGCTTTCCTTCTTGTTCTTCGTTTTCTTCTTTTCGCTTTCATTCTTGATCTTCCATAATTTTTTCTTTGCCAATTTTTCTCTTCCTGTCGCATTCTCTTGTTCTTCTTTTTCTTCTTGTCGTCTTCTTTCTTGATCGTCTATGATTTTTCTCTGCTCGTCCATCCGTTGTAACAATGCCGCAAGCATGTCCTGTGTTTGCTTCTCCGCCATACTTCTTGTTGTTGGCATTAACTCCGACACGTAAATCAACTTCAGAATAAAGTTTATTACACTATAAAGGCCGTAAAATGTTGGTATCACGTCTAATTTAATAATGGAATGAAAAATCCCGAAACAGCACTAGGAGTTTATGTTATTTTTGTGTTGACAAAATTCACTTATCTCAACTAATTGGGCAATGGAATGTTCTAGAACTTTCACGAAATGTCACTATTAGGTCTTGTTTTGAGTCTATAATGCTTTCCCGTTAACACAGTTCACGTATCTTCTGTGGTTTCCAAATCGAATGTTCTAGAATTTTAACGAAAAAGCACTTATAGTCTTATTTTTAGACTATAACAGGTTCTAGTCGACACAATTCAGTTATCTTATGTAGTTTCCAAATAGAATGTTCTAGCATTTTCCCGAAATTGCACTAATAGTCCTTTTTCTCAATTCACAAAACGATATTTCTAGCGGCACTCGCGTATCTGCAGCTATTTCTAAATCGAATGTTCTATAAACTTTTCGAAAATCCACTTTAAAGTCACTATTCAGTCCAGAAATAGTCCTCCAAACACTGTCCAGTAGCTTAATTCTCCATGTTACGACTAATTCCTGAGAAAAACATTGTAAAATCTTTTGGAATATTCCACAAATTTCTGTTCCAATTCACTTCCGACACCAAATTGTTACGTGTTTGCTATCCCCACAAACACCTCTACTCGTAGATTCGTTGATTGAAAGTCCAGATAACACTTACTTTATTAACTAATTAATAATTAACAATATATTGACTGTCTTAACTATAATCACAATTACACACTTTTAAGTCTATCTTATTTCTTCTTTACTCGTTGACTTTCAACTTAAGACTGAGTCTCGGCCCATCGTGCGTCTTATTTATATATCCATTCATATGGTCTAGAATATTCCAGCACATTCCCGGTCGTTCTCGTACAATCCCAGTCTCATCTATTCAGTATACACAGTCCAGTGGCGTAATAATATAATAAAAAACTTGGTCAGCAACGTGGGCTCAAGTGATAAGCGTGAACAAAAAGGTAATTTTCTTCTGCAAGATACGAGACTTAATGTTTACCTATATAAATTATGAGATTGTTTCTCTTGTCCGCCCCTGTATCCAATTGTTTTGTATTTTATTCAATTGAATATATCAATTTATTACCAAAACCAAACATATGCATTTTTTTAACATCAAAATTGTATCTACAAAAATGAATTGTACTTGCTTTTGATATTGTTGTTATTTTTTTTTTTGTTTTTACGATTTGATCCGGACCAACTTTTGCTAACAGAAAGTAGAAATCTTTTTTTTGATTTTCATATTTTTAGAGCACGCGGTTATAAATAGACGCTTTCTTTTCTTTTTTAAGAATGAAATCACAATTACATCAGTTATATAATGAGGAGAGGGGCGAAATTAGTGCTTTGAATTTGAATAGAAGGTTATAAGGGTATTATAGCATTTTAACCACGTTTTACGCACATATTGTGATTTAACTAGAACAAAAAATGAACTATAATTTTTTTCTTGATGAAAGTCTGTACTTACAGAAAAAATAATTTCAAATGAAAATATACATTTATTATTTTTTTCATTATTTCTTCTATTTTTCCCAAATATCTTCGAAACTAACTAAGAGATTTTAATGAAACTTGGTAAATAACAATAACTGAAATGTTCACATCCTTACTTTCAACCAGACACAGTAGGGGTATTGAATATTCTCAAGAAAAAAAAATGGTACGGGATTGAATAAATTCAAAACATTATGCGTCTTTACAATTTATTATTATTTTGTTATAAAAAAAGTATTCTTGTAATTTTTCAATAAAACGTAGCGTTTAACACAAAAATAAAATAAATATCTCGAGAAGTAAAATAGGTAATACATAAGTAATTTGCCCTGTATGTCCCAGGACTTCTTATCAATAATTAAAGCCTGTATATGGGATCTAAACATTACCAGTACATCATATTAAAATTTTTCCTTCGGTTCTCTTTCAGTGAGTTACAAGCTCTTAAGTTATGAGCTCTTAAAGTTGCGGGCTGAAATTTTTTTTTTATTAATACCTAAGAGTTTGAAATTTAACCAAATTTTGATCGTTTGCCTATGCAAACGATCAAACTATTACATTAATATAAATGAATGTCTTTAATTCGGATCGGTAAGTGTAAGTTCATTTGCCTTCTAGAAAGTCAGCGGACTATCTCTAAGGGACGAAACTCCAAGAATTTGGGAGGGGTGATATTTTCGAACTGTAAGCAATAGATCTAGATTTCCTAAACGGTTTTCTATAAAAATTATCTTGTTTGATTTCGATAAAATCAACGGTTTTCGAGAAAAATACACTTTCAATCGACAAAGCAGACCGGATAGTGCCTCCACCATTTTTTTGTGGGAAATTTGAATGTCATGACGTAAATAACAGAAGCATACAGCAAAATAATATAATTCTTGGCTGCTCATCGATGGCAGTATAATTCTCATCGATGACGGTTTTCCATGCAAAAGCTAATTAATTAATTTAACTAATGTGTAAGTACACTGTCAAAAATTGTAATTTAATTTATTACTAGTATATCGCGCATTTTTGGGAATATAGTATTAGGTTTGAAAATCCGTCTCTGGGATGACATCCAAACGCCCTATGAATATTAATCATTAATCGAAATATCGAAAATTCCTAGCAAATGATACTGTTTTCAGTTACAATGAACCACTACGAAATTTGAATTCAATAACCTAAGAAGTTGTTAATAAAAGTATATTTTCAACCCGTAATTTTAAGAGCCCACCATTCAGAAAAGGAGAGCCGTAGGAAAAATGTTCGTATGAGTATGAGTACTGTACTGGTCTGTTTTGATCTCATCTACATGCTCCTGAATTATTGACATGAAATCCTGGGACACCCTGTATAAGTGCGGGTTTGTGAACGTTTTGGTTAATTCACACATAAATTTAACTTAGGTGTATGGTAATCTTAAAATAAACTTATGCTGTTTTTCAGTTAAAAATGCAAAAGTGAACAAAAAAGCTAGTGAAATTTTTCTCAGAATAACCAGGAATTCTAAATATTTTCCGATTCACCTCTCGACATTTGCGCCTCACGTTATAGAGGAAATTAATATAGTTTTTTACTCATATTGTTTTTCACTCTAGATTTTTTATTTTAAGTCAGAGATAGGAAGATATAATCTTCAGTTTATGGTCATTACGACAGTTGACAGTCGAGTTTAAACCTATTATAATTTGATGGCATATCCCATACCAATTGCTTTGTTAAAATGAAAAGTAATAAGGAAAATAATAAAATTTGTACATCCTGTATTATGTTAGTAGTTATTCCTTGAGAACACTTGCCTCTTTGTAGCTTATCTTTATTATATTATTTATTTTCAACATTCCAGAAAAAAGCTCTATTGCCCATAACACAATCGTAACTTTATTTTCTTTATCATCATATTGCTAATTAAATTATTGTTTTATTAATACAATAAATAATCACATTTGAAAACAAATGAGGTTCAGTCATGTCTATTAATAAACATGTATTAACTGAACTAAATAGTTGGGTGGAGAAAATTGACATACTAATTTGAAAGTGTGCTTTCAAATACAAATTTTAAGGGAACTGGTGGAATCTATTGTTATTAATGTCAAATTTCCAGTTGCAAGAACTTGAAATTTTAATTTAATTTGTGCATCGATCCTACAAACTTGCATTTACTCAAATCAAACATAGAAGTACCGATTGAATATAACTCAACAGAACTGTCAAATTTCATCGAACACCAAAAAAAGTTTCCTCAAAGGCATGAAGTTACAGTGTGCAACTCTTTATTACAGTTTACTTCAAACTTATTTAGAACATAAAAAATTTCTACTTCTTTGATCCCTTTCTCGCCGTCAAAGAGGCAGACGTTTTTTATGGTGCAAATAAGTTTGAAATAAACTATATTTTTTATTGCCATAGCTGAGGAGGTGTAGTTCTAGAAACAACTAAATAAGTGAGACTATTAGCAGTAAGGAATCTGACAAATCGTTTTAGATCTTATGCTTTAATAAGATCGATAATTTTCTTAACTTATACAGTAGGGTGGAGTGAAAAAACTTTTTTTTCCTATCACGGGAATGGGTAGTGAAAAAAAGTTGTCTGACCTTATTTACTGCAGGAATTTTAAAGCGCAGCTTTATCAGAAATTTTTTTCTGTCGCCGCAGTGACCTTGAAAATGGATTTTCTTATTTTTTGTTTTTTGCGAACCGGGTAGTGTGTAAATTTTTGTATTATTTCTTATAAATTAATGTCTAAAAATGCAGTGCTATCGGACAATGTCATCTGCCGTCGCAATAGCCTTAAACATTTAACTTTCCCTTAAGCCAACATTCTGTTATGCATTTGTATCGTTTGGTGCAACTTTTCGCTGATTTCCTATTGAATTCACCCAGAACCCATTGCGAGGAAGTGGTTGCACGTTGCACCCATGCCCTGCCCTACTACCCTCCATTATTTATTTATTTATTTAGATACATCATCCAACAGTCGTAAGACCAATTAGAGAATGAGAACAATACATATTTACACAAAAGGAAGAGATAGAAGAAAAAAATGTAAGATAGGAGTGACAATAATATAATACAAATAGTACAACACAGGTAAAAACTACAAAACTACAAAATGTATACAACATAATAATAATAATGCAATACAATAGTACAGCACAGGTAAAAACTACAGAGAGTTATGTATTATGAAATATTTATGCGGTCTTATAGTGCGACTTCGTTTCAAACTGTGGAATTCTATTTCTGTGTTGAATCCTATTTCGGATGAAGCCATCTCTGGATTTTTGACCACACACAGCAGATGAAGCCTCAGACACAAGCTTGACGCATCTCTCGACTGCTTGTGTGTGACAAGGAAACTTTGGTATGTCTAAAATTGGGACCGGTTCCTGAATCTGTTGTTCTAAATCTTCATTTGAAAATTTAAACATGAATGGTGGTTCCGTGATCGGACATTCCTGCCAGTTGATAAGATCCGTATAATCCTCTGCCTCAAAATTAATAGTGGGAATTTTCCACAACACAGAAATAGAATTCCACAGTTTGAAAGGAAGTCGCACTATAAGACCGCATAAATATTTCATAATACATAACACTCTGTAGTTTTTACCTGTATTGCATTATTATTATGTTGTATACATTTTGTAGTTTTGTAGTTTTTACCTGTGTTGTACTATTTGTATTATATTATTGTCACTAGTATCTTACATTTTTTTCTTCTATCTCTTCCTATTGTGTAAATATGTATTGTTCTCATTCTGTAATTGGTCTTACGACTGTTGGATGATGTATCTAAATAAATAAATAAATAAATAAATAAATAATGGAGGGTAGTAGGGCAGGGCATGGGTGCAACCACTTCCTCGCAATGGGTTCTGGGTGAAATCAATAGGAAATCAGCGAAAAGTTGCACCAAACGATACAAATGCATAACAGAATGTTGGCTTAAGGGAAAGTTAAATGTTTAAGGCTATTGCGGCGGCAGAAGACATTGTCCGATAGCACTGCACTTTTAGACATTAATTTATAAGAAATAATACAAAAATTTACACACTACCCGGTTCGCAAAAAAACAAAAAATAAGAAAATCCATTTTCAAGGTCACTGCGGCGACAGAAAAAAATGTCTGATAAAGCTGCTCTTTAAGATTCCTGCAGTAAATAAGGTCAGACAACTTTTTTTCACTACCCATTCCCGTGATTGGAAAAAAAAGTTTTTTTCACTCCACCCTATTATACAGCTTGCGACAAAGAACTAGAGACGTACACCTTTATATGACGAATTTATGAGTGAACGTTATCAAGGGTATGCAACAAGTTGAATGGTGGGAGTAGTAAGCCAACCAACAATGTTGTTTCGTTTTCAGCAACAGACGTGTATACAAATTTATTTTTAAATAAAATGCATTATTAATGTCAGAAAATGGATATTTATGATGACGTTACCAAAGAAATTGAAATAATTAAACGGTATTACAGTGGCCATTCCATTCATGCAATTAAAGATATATTTGATACGTTTTATCCCCTTCTATTGACTGTTAATTGTATCATACAAAATTTTAAAAAACATGAATGTGTTTCTCTTAAACGTGCAAGTCTTGTTTAGTAGCTATAATCGTTTGTCATTTCCTCACTAAACATAGACCGGTTTGTTATGTTCTCGTCAGTATGCCATAAGTAATGGAAAAGATAGCAGATTAAGCAGGGGAGACATAGTGAGTAATAAGTGTCTCCCTCTGGTGGTCAGTGCTACTACCCGTCAGACGTCACTGATGCCTTAGTTAATTCAATGCAGGTTGGGGTCTTTTTCCGCGAGTGTTGTTTCCTGTAAATCTTATTTAGTATATAGTTTAGCCCACTAGGGTTAGCTCTTGGTACCTGCTTTGCAGGTCGCTATCAGTCACTAAGACATCAGTGATGTCTGACGGGCAGTAGCACTGACCACCAGAGGAATACACTTATCATTCACTATGACTATTCATACTATTTTTACACTTTATGATTTCCAAGCTTTCAAATGCATCCAGCTGTCTAGTATTTGTTACATTCCTAATTAATCTTAAATTGCTAATATCTATTTTATGGTTGTTCTCAAACGAATGTTGGGCAACACTAGACTTATCTGTTCTACCATATTTGAGATGGGCCATATGCTCTTTGAATCTAATTTGAATTGATCGTCTAATTTGCCAACATTCTTTTGATTATAGTCCTTACAGCTTTTATTTTCAAAGGGTACACTTAAATTTACTATTTTTATTGACGAATTTACCCGCATCCGATATCATAATCAGTGCCAAGAATATTGGTTCTACATAAAGGAGGTAGTGACCTCTGTGTTCGACGGTTATTAGCTTAGTCTGCCTTAATGGCAATAATAATAAGATACATTTTTTAGGGACAGCAAAAGAGACGGCTGATTAAAAAAATACCTAGGTTTTCGGACGAGCTGAGTTTTACAGCCATTTTAGAAATACGAGTGTATACTTACTTAACCTTTTCTTTTTACCAGTTACTAATTTTATTTAGCAAATACATGTACATTTAGTTTTGGCTTGTGATTTATGCAATAATGTTTATATTTTCCAGGTCGTTCAGCCAGTATCATTACATGTTCAGACTACTTACCGTCTCAAGTCCGAGTTGAGCCAACAAGACCCCAAAACGAAACCGATCTCAGATTTACGATATATCCGATAGGGTTAGCATTAAGCGTGATATTTCTCGCAGCCACCCTGGCAGCTGGATCCCTGCTGCCGGCAAGTCACCACGTACTGCATTGGAGATGTCAGACAAATCACGTAGCTTGTCTCCTGCTCGGAGATGTGCTCTTGTGCATCACACACCTGTCGGGAAAGATCAGTTACGTGCCATGCTTTGCTATAGGTGAGTAAACATTTTGAAATTTTGGATCAATAAACGCAGTTCTTTTTAATTCATTTTTTATATTAATTTTATTATGATTCTGAAAGTGACGCACATATAGTCAGCGAAACCTATATTGTGATGGGACGTGCGGGGTAAGACGCTACGGAACGCAGAGCCGGATTTAACTTTATTGTTCGCTCGTTTACTTTTTCAATATAGGTTTTTGTGCTCAGTTTAGCCAACAACAATTTAACAATTGTACAAAAAAGTATTAACTTGAAATAACAGTATTGAATTTAATGTATTCACTACACATACAGCAGTTACAGTATTCAAGTTTGCTTAATATAAATTGTTACTACCCAGCAAGAACCGCGAGGAGGCATGAGCATTTTTTTGCCAGGAAAGGATGGGTATGGAATATTAGTATAGAATAAAGAGATTATTTAAAAAGTAACAAGAAACCCTTAAAAACAAAATAAAAACAAAAATATACTCTCAAAGTAGTAACAGAAACAAATACTTTTCTCAATAAATGAACTGATAATAAACTTTAATAGTAAAGTTATTACTATAATAAAAACAAAAAGACATATTTTTGTCAAAATGAAAAAAAATAACATTAATAAATAATAACATCCTGAAAAATAATGTTTCTCAAGTACTGAACCACGAAAGCACAAAAACGGAAATAAATAATGCAGTTGATATCACAAAATTCACTTCTTCACTTCACATCACTTCACTTCATCTCACCTCACATTGCTTCATCCTCTGAATCCTCGTCCTTCTCACCCTCTTCTTCATTTTGAGATGAACCACTATCCTCGTTCAAATTTATAATAAATTTATTTCCACTATTTATCTAAAATTTGGCAATTTTTAAATCTCATCCTCAATTGTAATTACTTTCCCAATCTGAATACACTAATGAACTTTGATTTTTTTTACCACTCTAATCATTATCACGTTCATTTTCACAAACACAATAAGATACAGACGTAGAGGCCTCCCACGATTGAATCATTTTTACATCAAATACCTTCTTAAATTATTTTCAAAAACACACCAGCAAATAAACAGATATAAAATAATTATTACTTATATTACATTATTACACAACTCACTGCAACACGATAACCATAAATTATTTTCAAAAACACACCAGCAAATTAACAGATATAAAATAATTATTACTCATATTACACTATTACACAACTCACTGCAATATGATAACCTTCTTAAATTATTTTCAAAAACACACCAGCAAATAAACAAATATGAAATAATTATTACTTATATTATACAATTACACAACTCACTGCAACACAATAACCTTAAATTATTTTCAAAAACACGCCAGCAAATAAACAGATATTAAATAATTATTATTTATATTATAATATTATACTTACAATATGTCAGCACTACTAAAATGATTCGGTAACAAAATTATGTGCGGCTCTGAAGTATCACAGAATGTAAGTGAAACTCCGCCTCGGTCGCGTGCTAGCAAAACAACAATCATCGTTCTCGCTTTAATGTAAACAACGGAAGATGTCATGTGTTATACATTTCCCGCCCACATGTCGCGTCTTGCTCCGCACGTCCCGTCAACATATAGGTGGCGCTGACTATACCTCTTTTAGTTTTTTTTGTAACTAAATAGATGTAACTAGACTAGACACTGGACAATTTTCGTGCGTACGTAAGAAACAATAATAATCATTTGTACAGAACAATTAAAATACATAGGTACCTCAAATTTCGTAACATTTTATGAAACCTCCTGTACTGCGTTCAAGTCATTACTGTGTAGTTGGGAAAGAAGACCCGCGGAAAGAGTGTGATTTCTACGTTCCAGTCACAATTTCTTTTTAATTTATTTAATTTTTTTTTTTTTTTTTTTATTTATTATTTTTTTTATATACATGTATTATTATACTTAATGTCGAAGCTAGAACTAAGATCAGCAGTCTCTCTCTGAGATTAGTCTCTTCTGCAGATTATATATTAATGATTTTTGTTTTTTTTTAATTGTTTTTCTATTTTTAGTTTTTAGCTGTAAAATATGTAACATTTTATACTAATAGTCTACAAATAAATATAATATTATTATTATTATTATTAATTAAGCATAAATGAATTAGTGCACGGCAAATATTTGTGATCGTTTGCATCCGCACCTACTCTTTGGGGGAGATCTCAGATTGCAGAAATTGGCGACTTATCGGCAATATTCTCCCTTGCCGTGCGGACCTTCTTTCGCCGGCTGGACAGTATTATAAACTGATATCAGAATTTGTTCTGCGTGGATAGCATTCAGGTTGGAACAATTTGGTCTAAATATTTTTTGTATCGTGATGATTTGTTCTTGAATATGCATTTTTTTAAATAATTTTCTTAAAACAGTATTATTTTCTCAAAATAATTGATTTGATTCTAGTGTGTGTTAAATCAGACACTATTTTTTTTTTTGGGAACCGTAAGTCAGGGTTGGAAAAAATCACGATTTATTAAAGAAATCAAAAATCAATGATTTTTTATTAAAAAAAATCAAAAAAAATCAGGTTTTTTTTTGATTTTTTTTGATTTTTTTTTTAAGTTTTACTCTAATTTTTTTGAAAACAAATACGATTTTTCCATACACTATATTTTTGTATTCTCTAACTATCAATTTGCACATTTAAATTATTCACATCACTGAAAAAATGGTCTATGTGGTATATATTTTCATACAAACAATAAAAAATCAGCATTTTCCTGTTCTGACAAGCTTGGCGGTCTGTTTCATTAATTTCATAGATGCCGAGGCGCGCGACGGTCGCTTTCAATTGGCGATACTTGTTATTGCAGGAATTTTTCTGTTATAAATTGCTGCATAATAGAAAATTAAAGGAAGGATAGGTCGTAAGGTGCCTCATTTGATAAACTGTATTGAACCTGTGCCCAAGTTAATTAAAAGTGAACAAGTGAAGTGTAAAATAAAAGTGAGCGGTAGGAAGAAAGACGAAATTTGGGACTGTTTTATAAAAAAACAAACACAGAAAAGGAAAAATCGGTAGCAGAGCGGTGTGTAAAAATTGCAAAAAAAGAAATGCAAGGACTTGTTCAAAGATTAAAAGGCCATCATGAAAAGTGCAAGATCCAAGACATTATCCGTATATACAGAAGTCGCTGAACCAAGTAATGAAGTTGATTTAACTGTAGGTATTCGTTTCGTTAAATCATGGCCCACACTTTTTAAAATTAGCGAGGAACATAAAAATGAAATTGATATCATAGTAAGAAAATATCAAACATTTATTTAAAAAGAACTGCTGAAGATTACTTATCACTACTAAAACCTATACCTGTTGCACTTGATAGGCTTCAAAGAAACGATGCAATTTTATCAGACGTCGTAGAACTATTTAGAATTCTTGAGTCGCATTTTGACGAAACTGAAATTAACTTAAGGCAAATGCAAACATTTAGATACCGATACGGTCAGTGTATCACCTCATACCATTTGCTAGCCTTCATTCTAGACCCTACGAAAACAAAGCATAAATTAACAGAAAGCGAATAGAATCGTGCTTTAGAAGCCGCTAATGAATTATATCCCGAAAGTGGCTTTTCTACCACTGATTCTTAAATTTCTGGCAAAATCTGAGCCTTTTGCCGATATTATGTTTCACGAAGAAATTCTTAAAAACACAAAACCCTTGGACTGGTGGAAATCTCAAAGAAATATTGATATTATTGACAAATTATTCCCGATTATCAAGCAACTATTTTCTGCTGCAGCTAGTTCAGCCTCGGTTGAGAGAATATTTTCGACATTTAGTTTGATTCATTCTAAGATTCGAAATCGTTTAGGGACCGAAAAAGCAGCTAAATTAGTTTTTTTGTACAAACTTTACAATAATTAACCTAATTTAAAATGTTTGTTTTGGAGTAAATCATGTTTTATTTTCTTTTAGACTTGGTTCTGTTTAATTTGTTTACTATATGTTTCTGCTTTTAAGTAGGCACCTAATTTATAATTTACATTTAAGAAGGTAACTTTTGTTTTATATGTGTAACCTAACTGTTCTTTTCTTCTTTTTATTTGAATTTTTTTTTCAGTTTAATTTGTATCTAGCTTTTAAATAAACTATACTTTTTATTTGAATTTTCTGAAGTTTGGTTTACTGGCTTTACACAACTTGATTTAAATCATGATTTAAATCGTCGCAACCCTGCCGTAAGTCATGTCAAAAACTTTTATATAAACAAACTAACTATTATTGTACAGTTTATTAAAAAATTAACTGTCATATTGGGCAAGTTCCTCTCTGACAGACAGCTGTAAAAGCATTTGCCAGGCCAATCTGCAAGTTTTTTATTCCCGATCATTTGCCGGAACTACAGACACTTCCTAGCTCCCCCACAATAAATTAAACAAATTCTAATATCATTCTGCTCATTTTATCAGAAGTCTTAGCAAACAAACCGCCACACGGAGCAAGCAGAGATCCTTAAAAGGTTATACATAATGCATGACTTATGCAAATAATGTTTATTATTTAACCTCGCACTATACATACATGCAAAACGTGTGTTATTAGAAAAAAATAAAAAATTCTTCGTTGCTTTGTTGAGTATCCCGCTTTGTTTATTCACACATTACTGCAATTTCATTGCTTTAACGCCTCATGTTTGCAAGTATAATAGATTAAAAGTAATAAACACGAATATTTTTATACACATACATATGTTTTTTATCGCTAACAATTTACTACTAGAAATCATAAATCTTTAACAAAATGAAAAATGATTAACTGACAGAATCTGCAGTTAATAATTTTATATGATAAATATTTTTTAGAAAGGTCCTCCGCTGCCGGCGTCGACAACATAAATCATTGAAAGTGCGGTTTTAGCCCACTGACCTACACAAGCAGTTAAAACACTGGATAGTTTGATATTGGCTACAAACAAATCGAGAGGTCCAGGGTTCAGTCTCTACAGATCGAGCCAACCCACTAGATACACGACTAGCGGTATGCGCAGTTTACAGTCGCCCGTATGTTGCCAGCGTGAAAGTCAGAAGGTGCTTTTACAATAGGTTTTCCTTCCTCAAGGAGGAGGTCTTGTTGAGCATCTAATTATAAAAAAACAATTTTATAATGTCTACTTTTCGTAAGGTATAATAATTTATTAAAACTGTTTTGAATGCAGAAAATAACTAAAATACTATTTTAAAATAGCTGCGCCTTCTGGTACCGAGAAGCAGTACTACATAATTATTAGAAACAGTGATCTGATATAGCTCCGTGGTCTAGAGGTAACGTACTTGCCTCGAAACCTCGGGGTTCCGGGTTCGATTCCCGGTCGAGGAACTGGGAGAGAGATTAATCATAGTATACTTGGATATTGGGTGTATGTATGTCCATTGTCTCTAAATGTGTAGCCCTCTCCCACACAAGGTCATTCCAGACCTTCAGGGATAAAGGGGTTGTAATTTCATGTGGTGTTATTATTATTATTATTATTATTATTAAACGGACGAAGCGGAGAAATATAATTAAATAAATATTTTATTTAAAATGAATTTTTATATAGTACAATGATTTACTTTATGTTAACTACGAGTACAGAGCTGTCAAGCAATTTTTTACTATTATATTTCCCTACTTTTTGCCATCAAACTTTTTTCGATTGTACTTCGTATTCGGACGGTCAACTGTAAATTGCGCATACCGCTAGTCGTGTATCCAGTGGGTTTGCTCGATTTGTATACAAACCAGGCTTTTTCTTTTTTCAATACGTTATTAAAAAAATATATTTAAAATTATTTAGAAAGATGTAAGCATATTTTAAAAATATAACACAGACATATTCATTGAAAATTTCTGTCTTCATTCAAAATTAAGTTGCCGGCGTTGCACCAGCACCGGACGTACTGCTTTTTTTATTATTTTTGCATAAATAAATAAAATCGATAATTACACAGAGTGATGATGTTTTTAACATTAATGTGAGACATAAATTATACATTATGTACTAAACTCAATTTTGTTCGGTTTTTTCTTATAGTAGGTAAGATATAGACCCCACGCAAGAGTTTTAGTTAAAACATCTCGTATGCACAGGGCAGAATAAAAATTATTAATTACAATGCCCTACCTGTTCGGAGAGCCTATTTGTGAAATTTAATGTAGTCACCCTCAGGACCGTCACGTGGAATATTAGAGCCTGAAGCGGGTTACAAAAATGACGCCACCTTGATAAAAAAAGGTAGTAGGTCGCTGAAACGATGTTTGTCAGTTGTAGCGCCAAGAGGTGGTCGAAACGATATTCATTTTTGTTCTTCTGCATAGTCTAGTGCATAAATAATTTGTTGCTTGCCACAATTAGATATAAATAACAAAAAAGAAAGCTTGACTACATTCATTATACAGGGTGTCCCAACCACAAGGAGGCACCCTGAATAACTATGGAGATACAATTTTTTTGAAAAATTGGTGAAACATTTTAATGTAATACTTGTATACCTATCATCATCCCTCTACCTTACACGGCCACCCCCTCAAAAAATTCAAATGGCAAGGGGGTCGAGTGATACATCTTTTGAAAGGTCTTTCAATTCTCTACATAACTGTGTATTTTTTTAAACTTTTATCGATTCGTTCTTAAGGAAAATAATTTTATTTTTGATGATTACACACAATCGAAATCGTTTAAAAAATCTAAAATACACGGCACTGAGTATTGGAATTTATAAAAAAAACTACATTTTTTAATGCTCTCAAATCAACACGAGTTTTTTCGACAAAAAACACTTTCCTTGTCCGTTTAGTTTTAGAATAATAAAAGTATTTGATAGTCTTTGAACATTTGTTCACAACCAATTTTAAATCGAGATACATTTTACCAGAATGAGTTCTCAAAATGGTTCTCTTCAGAAGAGAATAGAAATTGTCAGCATTTATTTTAAAAACGATAATTGTGCTAGAGCTACGGAGCGCATATTCAATAGAAATCACTCAGATAGAAGGGTTGGTTCTCAGTATGTTTTACTTACAATTATTGACAAAATTTATGGAAACAGGTTCTGTAGGGAACAAGAAGCATGAACCTCAGCGACCGATTAGGAATGAAGCAGTCGAAGTGGCAGTTCTGGGTCATTTGCAGATGGATAATACTCAATCGATCAGGAAAGTAGCTGAGGCTTCGGGTGTATCACGAAGCAGTGTTCATCGAATTGTAAAGGCCCACAAATTTCATCCATATAAATTTAAATTGGTACACGAATTTAACGAAGATGATCCCGATCGTCGGCTTGAATTCTGTGAGATTTTTAGTGAACAATTAAACGGTAATGCCAATCTACTGTACAATACCTGTTTTTCTGATGAATCGACATTTCAATAGTTAAATGGGGAGGTAAACAGGCACATTTGTAGTCATTGGAGTGAAAACAATCCACATTTGTTCATTGAAACTCATACCCAAAGGCCTCAGAAGTTAAATGTTTGGGCTGGCATTCTAGGGGATCACATTGTCGGGCCGTTTTTTATTCCTGACAATTTAAATGGCGAAAGGAACCTCGATCTGTTAGAAGATAACATCGACCCAATGATTTCCCAAATCCTCGAAGAAGACGATAAAGTTTTAGAGGGCGAACTGTTTTTTCAACAGGATGGGGCACCGACACATTTTGCTATAGGAGTCCGTCAATTTTTGGATAATAGGTTTCCTGGGCGATGGATTGGAAGAAGAGGTCCTGTGAAATGGCCTGCTAGGTCACCCGTTTTAACTCCCTTGGATTTCTTTCTGTGGGGACATTTGAAATCGAAGGTATTTGCAACAAAACCCGCATCTCTGGAAGAGTTACGTGAAACAATTGTTCGAGAATGCCGTTTATTGACTCCAGATGTGTTCAGAAATGTTCGTACAGAATTTCAAGACAGATTATACTACTGTATGGAAGTCGGTGGGGGTCATTTTGAACAATACATACGATAATTTGAACTGCTTCTTTTATTTTTATTTCCCGAACCTAAAATAATGAAACAATTATTTCTCTGGAACGAATCGATAAAAGTTAAAAAAAAAATACACAGTTATGTAGAGAATTGAAAGACCTTTCAAAAGATGTATCACTCGACCCCGTTTGCCATTTGAATTTTTTGAGGGGTGGTCGTGTAGGGTAGAGAGATGATGATAGGTATACAAGTATTACATTAAAATATGTCCCCTTGGAAACAAGTTCAAGGTGTTTCACTAATTTTTCGAAAAATTTTTATCTCCAAAGTTATTCAGGGTGCCTACTTTTGGTTGGGACAACTTGTATTTATATTATCAGAAATATAACTCATTAACACGCTTTTATTAGCTTCACGTGTATGTTTGTTTGTTTGCTTGTTTGTTTGTAACCGACTCTTTGGACTCGATTTTGACCCACTTTAAACGGACGGATTTAATTGAAACTTTGTACACTTACGAAGAACCGGTAACAATACAATAATTTGATAAGTTTATATCATTATCCTGATCAGGATCGCCAGTCCTTTCATCACGTATCCTCTGCGTGAGAGCAAGAGGCTTAATGTTGTAAGTATATTCCGTGATTGTCAGGTCGGTCGTTGGCAGAGCGGGCAAGTCTTAGTCGACGCGAAACGACGGACTACTCGGGCGTGAGTTCAAATCCCATGGCTGAAATAAAAAAAAATTTTTTTTCAGTAATATCTGTTGGATCGTAATATGTTATAATATCAGCATCAATAAGCAATATAAATATAGTTTAAAAAAACTACAAAACACGCTTTCATAGCACATCAAACTAAAAAGTGAAAAATAAATATAGTTTAAAAAAACTAAAAAACACGCTTTTAAAGCACATCAAACTAAAAAGTGAAAAATAATTATTAATATAAACTGAAAACAAGAATGAACGAAAAATACTAGTATTATTGTGAAAAAAGCGTGGGGCGCTTTGTGCCATATTTTTCGTATATCGAGCAACCCACGCTTTTTTCACAATAATACTAGTATTTTTCGTTCATTATTGTTTTCAGTTTATATTAATAATTATTTTTTAGTTTGATGTGCTTTAAAAGCGTGTTTTTCAGTTTTTTTAAACTATATTTATTTTTTCATCAGGAGCATATTTCTTTTGTTTGCATGATTTTAGTGATCAATTGAGATGATAACAATAGGTGGGTAGATTATAAATCTCTTTTTTAATAAAGTACCATTCTAAAAAAGTCTAAATGATAAGCGGCAAAGCATTTATTTTCGTCAAATTAGCAAAAGCGTAAAATTATCGGTACCCTGTGGTAGTAAAAAGTGCTATTGACAAAAACTGAGCACCGTTGATGCTATGATTTCAGAAAGAGTAACATTACTTCATGTCGTCATGTAATATCTCTTCTCTAAAAGTAACATCTTTGGAATAAAAAAAACATACACAAGACTGAGCCAATTATCATCAGATTATATTTCCACCATTCCAGTCAAATGAAATCGTTTTTTTTTTTAACTAAACATCCGGCAATAACCGGTAGTATAGTTTATTTCAAACTTATTTGCAACATAAAAAAAACGTCGGCTTCTTTGACGGAGGTAAAGGGATCAAAGGAGCCGACGTTTTTTATGTTACAAATAAGTTTGAAATAAACTGTACAGTCGAATAGTCTTTGTGTAAAAGTACTGTTTGTGTAAAGCCCATTTGTTATATGTTATGTCTAACGAAATACTGTTTGTAAAAGTATGATCTGAGGGTAGGGTTTTCGATTTTTAAAAACCGGGTTTGAAAACCGGTTTTTTGGATACATTTGTAAATTCGAAAGCCGGTTTTTAAATTTATAAAACCGGTTTTAGATACAAGAATTAATATGTAAAAATTAATTATTCAGTTAAAAACGTTAACATTTTGACTCGGGTACAAGTGTATTTTAGTAAAAGTTTACTGGAAAACTAATCTTCATGAGTCAGGCGAATATTATCCACAAACTCATTCAATCCCGCTTAGGAGTCGGACGTAGGTATCGGTTCCCAGTGATGGCTTTTATACAAATATAATATTAAATTGTAAACACCTACAAAACCAAAACAAAAATTTACAGATGATAAAGTGAATTTTGTTTCATTTTAAAATGTTAATACGTAAACCAATTTTATCGGAAAACGTACGACAAAAAACAAAAAAAGTTGTAATTTTACACTAGCCAAATTTGGGGGCGACGTCACACTATATTTTTCATTTAACTCGTGAACGGCTGGAGATATATAAATTCTGTAAAGATATTTGATTGATTCCTTATTAAGGGCTACTCAGCGATAGGGATTTCAACCCGTACCTATTGCTCTTCTGGTTCCTTAATTTTTGTTTATAGATAGAATAACCAATTATCAAATACTGTTTAAACATAATACTTCTACCTTATGCAAAACACAAAGCATTGAGTATTTCCTGACCCAGATATTAGACCGGGCGCCAAGAAACATTCCGTTTAAAAAATCCGTAGTATTCATTCGGGTTTATGATTTACATTCAGAAAGATATAAAGAAATTCGAAAGGTTGCTGAACAAAATTTTCGGAAACCATAAGGTTATTACGGGAGCGGGCAACTTCAGTGTCTTAAAACCATTGTAAAATATTTAGTAATTAATATTTTGACCTAAAATTTTTAAGGCATGTCTTTTTAACGGTTTTCCACAACATTTTGGAAAACCATTTTAAATCTTTAACATTTAAAAAAAATGTTTTTCAAATATAAAAAATTTATTTTTTACCTGCCAAAGGTAAATATAACGCTATTAAACTTAATAATAAATAATTAACGATTAATTAATTAATTAACTAATTGATTAGTTAATTAATTGATTATTTATTAGGTTTATAATAAGTGAGTTATTAAGATTTGGATATCTGCTCCAAAGTATTAGACCGGGTTACACTGTTGTCGAGACGTTTTGGACGTTAAAACCTCCTTGCCAGACTCTTTTTAATTATTCCTTGTAAATGTAATGCAGACTGTAAAACCATGTCCTTGTAGTTGTAAAAAAATAACTTAATCTGTATCTCTTTGCAAATGCATTCATAATAATTGCCAAAATGTATCTTTAGAAATATAAAATTTGATGTTAACTTTTATCAATTATTATTAATCTTATTTTTTATCAGTTATTAATTTTTAATCAATTATTATTATTGCTGTTATTTGCTTATTTGTACCCTATTAAACTTGCATTTTATGATATTTATGCTGTTTTTGAATTCATACCTTACCTCAAGAACTATTTAATTTTTTTTTAAATGTTAATATTTTAAAACGACTTTCCATAATGTTGTGAAAAACCGTTAAAAAGACATGCCTTAAAAATTTTAGATCAAAACATTAATTACTAAGTATTTTACAATGGTGTTAACACGCTGAAGTGGCGCGCTCCCGTAATAACCTTATGGTTTTTTTGAAAAAAAAAAAAAAAAAGAATTTCTGAAAATTTTGTTAGACAACCTTTAAAATATCATTATTTACATCTTTCTGAATGTAAATAATCAACCCGCATGACTCCTACGGATTTTTTACGGAATGTTTCTTGACATTATATGACGAAAGCGCAGTTTCAGTACCTATCTTAAAAAGCAGGGTTCGAAAATATCGTGATATTTATATAAATATCAAAATTTTGATATATATCCGATATATATCCGATGTATATCAAAATTTTGATATTTATTTTTGTTTTTCGTTTTTTTTTATTCTAATCAACAAAATTGCCAACTGAAAGCATATTTTTATTTTATATTATAATAAACGAAAACATAACATAAACATAACAATAATTATTCTTGAATGGAATAAAAAACAAAAATAGACTTCTTAAAAAAAATATATAAAAATAGTTGAAATGTCAAAATGTAAAAAGTAATAAAAAATAAGAACAAAATTAATGGTCTAACAAATTAATTAACGGAATATCATCTTCAGACGCAGATGATGCAGAACATTCTTGAGTCTCTGATGTTTGCATCTCCCAAACTCATTTTAAATCAGTATGTCGGTCTTCGGGGTGCTGATTCAAATATTTGAACATAAAAACAAGTTTTGCTGCCTTTTCATTACCTAACCTATTTCTGAGTTTAGACTGAACTAATCCGAATGATGAAAGTATCTCTCCCATATTCACAAAGTATCTTTGTGAATATGGGAGGTCTTATGAACCCCCACTAAGAAAAACGTATTTGTTCCACTGATCTAATAGGACAGGACAACAGAAATGCGGCTCGCGACAGGAATGGCAATGTAAACAAAGGTAGCATTTTAATTTTAGGTATATTTAGCATAATATTATTGAATAATAATGTGAATCGATTTGATTAAAATTGCAAAATGCATCATCTTGCGAAAAAAGAAAAAAATTATTATCATTGATATATATCAGTCCTTTAAATATCGGATATATCGTGATATATATCATGATATATATCCCGGATATATATCCTTCGAACCCTGTTAAAAAGTGTTTAGATGAGAAGGAGCGTACATCAATTTTTTTCAATTTTAAAATGTCAATACGTAAACTAATTTTTTTCGGAAACGTATGACAAGAAACATAGAATATATTTTATTTTGTTATATTTTTTGTGGTTCTATAAATATTAAATAAAAAAAAAATTTTTAATATAAGTATAGTAAATATTTTGTTACCGTTTTAATTACATTTTGTTTTTTTTTTTGTAATAATTCGAAAACCGGTTTAACAATTTTTTTTTTGAATAGTGGAAATCGAAAACCAGTTTTTTTCAAAAGACTGTATTTGTATAAATCCTATCTGGGGGCAAGTCGGTCGTTATCATATGTCTAACTAAATATTGTTTGTAAAAGTACTGTTCTGAATTCCTGTTATGTTGACTTACTTACCTGCAAAAGTATTTTCTAACAAAATACGCGTAACAATATTGACTGCCACCCATCTTCACATTTTGGGGCCTCCATAGGCATTTTGTTTATTTTCATTGTGACTCCTGTACCTGTATATGAACACAAAGATAAATTTATATACTACTATATCTGATTAGTTGTTCAACCAAAAGATGAGAAGGTGAATGATTTTTAATTTTTTTTTTTTAAATGTTTAATTTTTTGAGTTTTTTTTTTGTTATTTGATTTGTATATTTAAATAAGTATTGCTACTGTCACTTTATTGTATTATTTTTCTCTTTAATTGAATAACTATACCAATAAAGCCCGAGCAGAAAGTTCAAGTACTGGCCCTTAGCAGATATTTATGTTTTTTAGTTTAAAACTTGAAAAAAGAAACAGTTTCTGTCAAGATATAACGGAGACGGAGATTTAATTTAAGTGAGTGCCTGAGATCATTCGTCTTTATACGCATCTACACTTTGCAATTTGCGATATAAATTAACGTAATAATTAATAGCAGGGGTTCAGGATACGACATGCATCTCCTCAGAGACCTTACCCTAAAAATAGATGAATAATAGAGCCGTTTTGTCCTACCCTTATTTACACTTTTCGTTGGCAATATGTTTTAGCGAACGGCCCCTTTCATGTTTTTTTCCGCTCTAGTTTAAACTATGTTTCTAGTGATCGCATACTCTACGAGGGGTTCGCGGGATATGATCATTTATGTATACGCTTTGATGGAGGTATGAAGATAAAAGGGAACTGGGGAAAGCTGGTAATTGTACTATTTACCAGATTTTGTGGGCTTTCAAATGTTTAGTCTCAGATTTGTCGAAAGAATTTATTGAAATTTCATTGATTGATGTATTTATGTAATGACAGTTGAGATTTATATAGATAATATTCGGGCATAGAATGCAGTTGAATCTCACCTCAAACATAACAGACGATAAATGAACTATTCGTTTTCTTTTTCTTCTTAGTCTTAGCCTTCTTGGTATTCTTCTTCTTAGTGTTCTTCTTCGTAATCTTCTTTTTCATAGTCTTCTTCATAACTTTTTCTTAGTCTTCTTCTTAATATCCCTCAGTCGCCACTAAATTTATCCAACTGGTAACGAAAGACATGATTTTCTTTATTCAAAAACCAAGAGATAGTATCGATGGACGGATATTTCTAATATTTGTTTTTAGTTGAAAAATTATATTGTAGTCGTTGCATAATTTTATTTAGAAATAAAAGACATCTTCTTTTCTAAATTATTAAAAACAAATTATCAGTAGTTTTAAATATAGAAATATACGTTTGTGACACCCCGTACGTACATATAATATTATGTTTAATTAATAATTTTGCGACCCACCCTGTATAAAAAAATTAGAGTATATTTTTTTATAACTATGTATAAATAATCTGTATACGTTAAACTTTCCGCTTAAATAAAAACCACATTGAACCGAACATATTGTTGGAGCTATATCAAGTTTTTAATTAGCCTAATTGCTTCTAATATACGATCTGTTGTCCGAGGCAATGATCTGAGAAGAAATTGAAACTAACCAGCCCACTCGATACGAATAATTTGCATAATCGAAAGCTTTTTATAATGCTTCTTTTATTTTTGGCACTCGTTGTGAAAACATCGTGAAATGATTCACTAGTATTCCGATTGTACCTGGTGCAACAAATAAATAAAATAATGCATATTTAATATGTATTTATATTGAGACGAATCATAGGAGATGTTTAAAAATATTTTTTGTGATGTACCCGTGATAATTTTAACGCAAATTTTTCTGGTTTATTTTTAGTGCTAAGAAAAATGTGGTCTGGAGGTCTTTTAGTTACACTGTTATGTAGATGAAAATAAATACAAACTGTATAGTAAAATAATAATTTTTCGGCTTAATTTTTTATTTATATAAATATTTTAAAAATAGGTAATAATTATGAAATGAGTTAAACCTTATGATTTGAAATTAACTCTAAAGTTTAAAGTAGCTTCCAAATACACCAAAACAATAAAAATAGTATACCCAACATGTGTTTCACTAACTAAGTTTGCATCATCTGGAGATGATTAAAACTGGCAAACAACAAAACTTGTTGCTTGGAGGGTTATATAACATATTGCTGGGTTATAACATGCTAGAAGTCCATTTTAGTTATTGTGTCACAAGAACATCATTTTTTCTTAAAAAAGTTCTAAAACAAAAAAGAAAACTGAAAAAAAATCTTCAAAGATATATGAAATGAAAATATAATAACGCTAAAAATTTTTTTTGCAAATTAGTGTTTGCTAACTTTTACAAAAACTTATCACAGATAAGGATAACATATATCTTTTTAAACAATTGCTTTCTCGGCTATTTGCGAAACGCTGAAATTTGGATTATAAAAAAAGGTAATATGCACATTATGTTCAGTAGATATCGTAAATAAACCAAAAACTCTATTTTGGTGGAAATGTCAGCGAGGATCCAGTAAGAAATTTGTAACATCAATGCAAAAATTGTTTCTATAAATTGTAATAGTGTTGTATCAAATATTTCCATATTTTGAGGTCTCAGGGAGAGAAGCGCAGTTTGTTGAAAAATATGTTCTTTAAAGAAACTAAATCTGATTGAAAGTCTAGACCATCTTCCACATATGTCAGATTTGGATCCATTGGACTACTATCTGTCCTTGTTACATGTTGAATTCAAGCTTTTGAAATTTTCTCCCTTTAGATGGCTGTTACACCCATGCATGATTTATCCATAAACGCGTTTAACAAGAAAAGATGACACTCAACCTTATTTTACACCATTAACCTAGAGTATGTTTGGTTATTTTTACACATGCCTATGCGAAAACATATTAAGAACCTTACTTAGTTGTTCTCTCTTGTTTACCTTACCTTGCCACCTTTTAACATAATTAATATTTTAAAACACAGTTTTTAACGTATTTTCTTTAGAATATTATTGATAATTTTAAACATAAAAGATTGATGAAGGATTAGGAATGCCGTTAACACTTAATATAGAGGAAAAATATTTCCTTGTTGTCATTTCTAGGTAATTAAGGTTAATGAATCTTTAAAATCAATAATAATACGTGTGTGTATGTTTTGATTTTTTCCACTTAGTAATTCTCAAAATATTTCGATGAAGTAGAATGTTATTGTAGTTTAAAATAGATGAACTCATTTTTATTTGGATAATAACAAGTTCGTTGTTATTTCCGAGGTTATTCACGCTAATATTAAAATTCATACTTTATTAAGATTTAAGGCCATTTTCATAATTTACTTTAGTAAAACTTTAATAATTTAAATAGGGATTTCATAATGTCACTTTAGCATTTAAAATCCACTCTAAAATAAAGTCATGATGTTGATGGCCTTAAAGTAGACTTTAGCTTTATTAGTGCTCCAAACCTTAAATTTTGTCTCATTTATTATTAATTGGTGATAAGTTTGCAAAAAAAAAGACAATTTTACATCAGATTCTGAATTATTGTCAGATGATTCGTGTAGTTCAAGCTTTTCAAATTCTGATTTAGAAATTATTGTGAGAAAACGGAAACTTGACAGAAAACGCATGGAAGATTTTGATTTTTGGTCAGAATATGAATTTTTTCATAGATTCAGGTTGAGTAAACCTGCAGTGATTGAGCTGCTAGAATACATAAGAGAGAGTATTGAATCTCCTACAAACAGTTAAGAATATTTTGGGAAAAAATACACTGTTCGGTAAGGTAATAATTATTAATTTTCAGAGGTGGAGTTGTTAGGGCATCAACAAAACGTTTGTTAACATTACGGTTTTATGCCACAGGAAATATGTTACTCTCAGTTTCCGATTTTTCGGAGTATCAGTAGCATCAGGTAGCAGAATAGTTAAATTAGTCCAGTCATGCGATTGTGTTCCTGAAACAACAATTTATTAAAATGCCAGAATCTCAACAGGGGCTGAAGGAAACTGCACAAGATTTATATGATATTTCACGATTTCCACGATGTTGCGGGCCATAGACTGCACGTATGTTAGAATCATATCACCAGGTAATTTATTCGGCATTTGAAATCAATAGTACGGCTAAATATTCATTCTTCTTTTAGAAGGTGAAGATGCCGAGATCTATAGAAATCGTAAAGGCTATATTTCATTGAACATACAAACTGTATCAGATGCCCAGTTAAAAATTAGAAATATAGTTATCCAATGGCCGGGTAGCTGTCATTATCAAACCATTTTTAATAACTCGAGAATGAAACATGATTTCGAAAATGGACGTTTCAGAAATTATTGCTTAATAGGTGACAGTGGCTATTTTTTAGAAAGGTATCTGTTAACTTCTCTTCAGACTGTCAGTAATGAATCAGAAAATGTATACATTAATAATATTGTGGAGAAATAATATGGTGTCTGGAAACGAAGATTTCCAATTTTATCTCAAGGAATAAAAGTAGATATTAATACTCCAATGATAATTATAGTGGCCACTACCGTACTGCATAATATGGCAATCAAAATGAATGAAGATATACATGAACCAAATGAGAATGAACAAGTGGAAAGAGATATGGAAAATATATATAATGAAGATGTTCATATTGGAGAAATAGCAATGGGAAATATTCAGTACAGAGGAATATTTATGAATGAAAATTTTCACGGATTGTAATTTTACATTAATAAACAACTCTTTTTTTATCTACCTATATGTACTATAAAAAATGTAGTAATTTTGATGTGTAATTTGTGAAATTCAATCACAAGTGTGTCTATATATGAATAGTAATTATTACACGACCTTTTACTAGTGGTTTTTATTCACTTTTTACTTTTACAAAAAAATATTTTCCAAATTAAATTGCTCTACAATAATTGTTATTCATAGAACAACATAAATAACTGAATTTCACAGTATTACACATAAACATCTCTCCATTTTTCTCTTTTTACATCTTATTATATCTTTATTTTCTTTGTTCTCTCTATATTCAGGAGTTCAATTTCTTTTTCATGCCTTTCTTGCTTCCTCCTTGTCACCATTTTTCAAATTTTGAAGTTTCTGTTCAATGTACTGCTGTTTAAGAGCAAACAATGTTTTTGTTTCTTGCTGATGTGGTGTTGGCTTATTCTTTAAAATTAGTTACTTGTTTTTTTGGTTCTTTCAACATTTTTGATGTGTGAATCCCATAAACGTCAAGACTCATTCGTTTCAACACTTGTACTCGGCATAATATTCTCCCGATCTTCATTCTCTCGATTTAGATTCTCTCCTTGATCTAAAGCTAAAATGTAGAAAAATTCGGTTGAATTACAGTTGTATTTTCATCTTGTGAAAATATGGTTAAAGCAGAATTAAAATTTTCGAATGAGATTCTTGTAAACAAAATGATAAATTTTGGATATTGTTTACGAGTATCTCATTTGTATCCTAGTTACTGGTAAATGTAAATTCCCCTAACTACCTACCTTGTCAATATTTTCAATAACTGAATTTGTATTTGCTTGTTCCAATTCGTCATAAGGTACTTCTTCAATGATTATATTAACGTCATCAATATATCTATTAGACAGACCATGAACCGTTTTTTTTTGTTCAATATTTAGAACTTCATCATAAATAATATTTTGAGTCTGGAGGTTGTGCGCGACCTCCACCTGTTTTATAAAGGTTTCGGATTATGTTTGCTGTGTATTTTCGGATGGCTCTTTTTAAGTTATCATATTTGCTTTTGATTTGCGCTAATGTTCTTGAATTATTGCAACTATTGAATTCGTTCAATAATCTGTGCCAAACCTCCTCCTAGAAGTATTTTGAAGATGTGAAAATGCATGTCAATTTTATATTTGTATTAACCTACCTTTTCACCAGGTCTGATTTGGTTACTATTTCTATTTTCTATTATATGTTTATATCGCGATATTAATTTAAGTAAATGTAATTCCTCTTCTTTTGAGAAGTTATTATTACGAACTCGTGGTTGCTGTTCTGTTTTTCTTTGCATAATTTTGTTAAAACATTCACAAACCATTTCAGGTACGAAAAATATAACCTCAAACTTCAAATCGAATAAATTAAGAGAAGTTGAAACATTTGTCAAAATGTCATGATCAGTTTCACCAACATTAGCTAGATTTGAAAACAATTGACTTTAACAAAAGTAACCATACACTATAATTATGAAATGAGTAACTTTTATAATTAACTTTAAATGCTAAAGTTACTTTAGTTAAAGTGACTTTAACAAGTTGATTACGAAAATGGCCCTTAGTAAGACATAACTTTAAGACTATGGTCACTATGGATCTCGTACTAAACAATACACGTTCGGGCAATGTGATAATTCTTTATTTTAGCGACAGAGGGCATGACTTTCTCCACTTATAGTTAAGAACAACGCAATAGAAAATAAAAAAGCATATGCTACTTTAGCAAAAGCGAAGATATTGACTGGCAGTAGGCACCAAATAGTGACCAGTGACTATTTGTCGTACTATTCTATATTAAACACTGTCCCATAATAGTGCATGACCATTATCTACATGATCTACACCTAAATAAAACTACGCCAGCATAATAGCAGTCATCTGTATATTAAGTTAGAATAAATTGTCATACATTACATTTCACGTTACAGCCTGAGCCGACCCCGACTTTTTTGTTCGTGTCCTATAAAATCCTCTTGGTCGTCATAAATAAAAATCAGATTGTCGACATTTGTTGTTAGATGAACACACAAATAGACAGATACGCAGATCACAGTTTACATCACTTTTGAAAACGCTGCGCTGGTCGGTTGGAAAAATACCTTGTGGTCTGTGATACGAGTAGAAGAGTTGCCACACACATTGCAGACATTTTATGGAGCCCTGTTGATTTATTAGTATTCAACCCATTCATTGTATTAGTGTGCCGCTCATTTCGTTTATATCGTGAAGTATTTGTACACTGACCTAAATTTTATATTTCGGATATAATTTTAAGTCAGTATAACAAGTTTCAAAGTTTTCTTTTTTTTTTATAAAGAAATCAATATGGTTGTTAAATGTGTTTTAAGTTAATATAAATATGTAACCTGTAAATATATTTCTGGCATCATTATTAGCTATAACGTAATTTCATGCACTTGTATATAACGGTATTAAAAAACATGTCTGACTGATTCATTAGTATGGATTTAATAAGTAGGATGGAAATCGACTATTTCTAGTCGTATACAAGACTATGACGAAGAACCAAACATGTCTATTAATGATTTATGAATTATTCATGATATAACAATCGAGCAGGCTTTAAATTGTGCAATTATTTTGAATAATTGTAAAGAACGTTTTAAATGTGTAGTCGGGCATCCAATTATCCGGTAGCTAAAGGAAATATAATAATTGCATTTTATATTAATTTATCAAGATGATTTTACATATTTAGAAATCTTAACAATGTGTTGGGCCAAATAGATATATTATTATTATTACTATGAAAAAATTAGTTTCGGTACCATAAAATTTACAACGAAATTCGTTTTGGAACATCCGAAAGAACCCGTTTCGATAGATAGCCTAATTTAAAGTCTTTCACTATCGCGGCGTGTATGAAATATGTAACATCTATTGGATGTAGTACACAGAATAGAGAACCAAATCAAAAACCATCATAACAGCACGCTTTCTTGTTGCTAAGATAACCGAACTGAGGATACCACCGGACAAACTGCCAAGCTTCCTATAATTTTACATGGAAGAGTCCCGTATAGCCGCAGAGTTCTTGTTAATTTGAAGCAATTTTCAGTTACTTAGGCGTTTTATAGGTACCTACTATATTTGCTATCTCAACGTTAAAGAGATGTGAAATTTTTAATCATTAAAAAGTATGTGACGGGCCGAATGCAAACTTAAAATTAATAAATAAACGTAACTTTTTGGAGTGCCTCAGAGAATCGCATTGGAACCGATTTTTTTTCCTCATATTTATAAACGAATTGCTGAATGATGAGTGAACGTTTTAGGACTATTAGCAAGTAACCATAGAGATTAGCTAACGTGCAAATTTACAAATTCACGCTTAACATTATAAAGTCATAAATTATAACTATATAAATTTAAAAAGGAAAGTTTGTAACGGGACCTATTACTGTGTCTTCAGTGGTAATCGATACGATTTTATTTTTTCTACAATTCTAAATTTGTGTATAATTTTATTCCTCTAAAAGAAGTATGTCATTATATTTCAAATCAAATAAAAGAAATTCAAATTAAATGACTTATATGAAACAGAAAGTAAGGTCGATTAGTAAACACATATTTACCTTACATAAAAATTACTTTTATTTGGATATATGTTTTCTAAACAAATTTTAATTCATTTAATTTTGTTTTCTGTATACGTGTGTAAGCTAACATTTTTTATCAGTTTCGTCTATAATGTCTGGTCATCTTTAATTTCATCAAAAGTATTTGAAATTGCTTGCAGAATAAAAAATCTGAAACTATCACTTGAAACATTCAGTTGGCTCAATGGCCCAGTGCTTATACGTTAGGCTTGAGGCCCCCGGTTCGAGTCCTGGCTAGGGTATGGATGGATGTATATCGTTTTTAAATACCGGGACGGTAGTACAAGTTGGCCGTGTTCTAACACGTTGTTGCGTGTTAGAACACGGCGTCACTGTATATTTCTTCTGAGTTCGACTCTCAGCTGCGACATCTGGCGATTGTCGGAGGTTTGTGCGTGTGTGTCTTTTCTGGTTGAGTATCGAGTTAGGGTACATTTAAACCAATTCGGTACGGGCACAATCTGCTTGTGGATTGTAAATTGGGTTTAAGCATATCTGGTTGAATGTATTTGTTTACAATAAAATTTTAAGTTGGCACGACCTTGAATTGCACTTCAAGTTTGAATTGGATGCTTGCAAATCGCAAATATTCAATTCAATTGCGGCACGAATTTCAAATTGCGCATGCGTACTACGACACAAATTTATTGTTTATATTTAAAGTCGGTTTGTGATTTGAAATTGGAAGATTAGATCTTTTAGTATTAGAAAATATGATATTTTTAGAAGTTATGTTAAAATAATTGTAATTATTTAATCAAACTGAATTTGCACACACGTAATATTAAAAAATCTCAACGGATGGCAGCTTCTAACACATTATAAATGACCTATATTTTATCTCGGCACAATTCACAATCGTCAGTAAATTGTACCTGTAGCGAATTGGTTGTAAATGTACCTTTATGTATCGTTTCGCAGAAACGAAGAGATGTAATTTAAATTGAAAGTTGATTTTAATAATATTTAATTTACTGTCCGAATATCCATAATTTTAAATGTCTACCTACTTATATTAAAATGTGTACTGACAGGTTTCTGCTTGAAAAGATAATTTGATCTTTAATATTAATTATTTTTGTGAGAAAGTTTCTCAAACGGATATCCTTGTATAATCTTTGTTTGAAGGTCTATATGAACACCAAATAAGGTCATGTTGAGTGTTAAACCACTCGAGCTTACTACAATAATAAATATAGGAAATGTTAATTTTAAATTATGTTATTAAAAATTATATTTAGAACAATATTGTGCGAAACTCAGAAAATGCCGACCCTTTCAATTTTAACATTTATCGTATGGATTTTCGCCGAAATTAACAATCGATTTCAAGTTTATTCTATGTCCATTTTTCTTTTTTAGCTGTCCGTTTCTTTCATTAACATTTTTACCGAATCCCAGTTTATTCTATGTCCATTTTCCCAGGCATGTTCGCAAATTTTCGATTTTTCAATTTCACCCTTTCTAATATAATTTTTATGCTCACCTAACTTAACACTGAAGGGCCTGGATGACTCTTCCACATAATGTTTATTACACTCACACGGAATACTGTAAATACAGTTTTTTGAATTTTGCTCACAATTTACCGGTTTTGATTTTGCTAAAATGGATCTCAAAGTATTACTCGTTTGAAATACTGACTGTCTTAACATGAAACTTATCTCCGACACGATGTAGTTTCTCTAGAACTCATCCAGACCCCCTCAGTGTAAGGTTAGGTAAGCATAAAAGTTATATTAGAAAGGATGAAATTGAAAAATCGAAAATTTGCGAACATGCCTTGGAAAATGGACATAGAATAAACTGGGATTCAGCAAAAATTTTAATGAAAGAAGCGGACAGCTAAAAAAAGAAAAAACCGCTGCCAATTACTTGGGGATCAGGACTTCTTCACCGTAGTAAAACTCGACGTGTGGTGGAGTTTATAATAAAAGTAATTTTTGACGTTTCAAAAAAAGTCACATTTTTTAACGTTTCAAAAAAGTCGCTTTGACGTTGCAAAAAAAATCACCTTTTGACGTTTCAAAAATTGGGACCGATTTTGGACATAAACGAATTCAATCTCTTCCTTGACCTCTAGAATGTGTGTACCAAATTTGAAAGCTTTATTTCAAAAACTGTAGCTGCTATCGCGAACCAGACAGAAATTTTGTGTATCGTCATAATTCGTCGAGATTCGTCCAGAAATGCAATAAAAATTTTCAAAATTTTTTTCACGAATACATAACTTCCTCACGTTGAGGGGTGAGGAAGTAATTAAGGAATCGATAATAATATTATTGAATGAAGAAAAATGTTTATCCCATTGCTCTGTAGATTTTGGTACAACGTGGCTACCGATGTTAAAAGAAGAATTGAACAAAATTAATATTGTATAATTTTTAAGTATCAACAGTTCTATGTAAGTATCTATGGATATTACATAAATAAATAATAATATATGTGTTAAGTTTCACGTTTGACATATTCTAAAAAAAGATAAATAACTTTGAAAATGGAAACGGATTTATTTTACGAAATGTTAGGGGAATTATATTATTATTTTTGTGTCTCATATTATTTGTCAAAAAACTCCCTATGACTAATCTTTTGACGTAAAGTCACAAACGCAGAGGTTTATTTTTCCAGTGCCATACTAGGTAACTAACTTTATTTTTTAAATACGAAGAATTAATCATGTGGTAGTAAGTTCCAATAAAGAAAATGAAAAATGTATAAGAAGTGTTGTTTTTGATTCATTATATGCCCAAAACTTTTATACCAGCACATTCACATAAGAATGTCAGTATAAAATATAAAAATCTATAGGTATTTATTATTATCATGTTATGTTTGAAAGAGTACTTTTGTAATACCCAATAATATTTTTATTTATTTTTTTTTCTAGAAATGCAAAAATACGAAGCAATAATATTAGTCTAAGAGCCAGTGACATTTTTCGGTGATGATTTAGTTAAGGCCAATTTTTTGAGAGGATGTTGAGAGGGGCATAACTAAGTGTCCTCCGCGAGGATTGACCCGGATTCCAGTCATAAGGGGGTGGCAGAACACCCCCAACGTTTAAAAAAAACGGCATCTTTTTTATTATTTAGTTAAGGCTGAAATTTTCTCCAGTAGTCCTCTGATAGCTCACAATCATCGATATAATATTTGCAGAACGATTGGCCAGTCATAAGGGGGGTGGCAGATCACCCCCAACATGTCGTGTGAGAGATGAACTTTTTATTATTTAGTTAAGCTTCATCTTTTAGTATGTTGTTGTGACAACTATTTCAAGTGTAAATGCCAATTTGCAGAACAAAATGGCGGCATTAACACCCTGGCAGAACGACTTGAATTAGTAAAAAATTTTTTAATTTCAGCTGCATATATCTTTGGAACTATGCAACATACGAGAAAGTTGTTTTTTGTGGCAAATTTAATTCTCTACAAAAAATGTCTTTTGACATTTTCGTGTATCTCCTTTAGTTTCTGAGATATACTGAAAATAAAAAAATTTGCAAAAATTTTTACGTTCAGACGCAAATATCTTTGGTACTATGCTAGATGCGAGAATACGACTTGAAACACTTTTTGTTGGAAATTTAATTCTCTACAAAAATAGTCTCTTGACATTTTCGCGTATCTCCTTTAGTTTCTGAGATATACTGAAAATAAGGAATTTTCCTCATGAATAGAACATTCGTGAGGAAGGACATTCTGATGCTCAAGATAGTTATTATCGCAGTTATTTCAAGTTTCAAGTGTAAATGCCAATTGACAGAACAAAATGGCGGTTTTAACACCCTGGCAGAACTATTTGAATACCCTGTATGCACGCCTTGATTTCGTTACTCCAGCCAAACTTTTCAAATATGAAACATCCGTATGACGCACACCATCTCAATACTCTATATCTATACTATAGTATAATACTATATATAAGATAAATGTGAGTTGTAAGTGGACAGGGGGAACTGTGTTCATGGCTGTATCTACGTCTTCAACGGCATACAATAGTCAAAGGGACTGTCTGTTGGGGATTATGTATCCCTAAAATTTTGACCTGTGTTCGAGACTGTTCGCGACGCACTACGCAGTACGCGTAAAGTTTATACGAAGTCAATTGAAATTGGTCATTGTTAAAACACAGGACTGTGCGCACTTAACTTGATATTTTGTCCTATGTATTTAGCAATAGTAACGAGAATCGAATGGTAGTTGAAATTGTGCACGTGAGTCCGAGACTGGCAATGTAATCAGCCTGAATGAACCATCTACGACTGCACGTGTTTAAAGATAATAAAACGGACAGGCCCACTAGTATAAAAAAAAACTCATTAAATCGTTTCTATGCAATTACGTAGACTTGTGAGATGTGCCGGCATTGGCTATGTTTTGAGGACGTTGGGCGACGATTGGCTGGGATCAGGATATTCGTCAGTCCGGTTGATCGGTGGGTGTTTGAGTTTATATCAGTCAGTAGTCAACGTTGAGTCGGATGTTACCTAGTTATTTATTACATTTGTCCAGTGCAGTGCAGAAATACCTATTATAATATCAAGTATGATTTTTTTACTTTCCACTTATACTTTTTGTTTTATATTTACTATCATATGTTATTCAAATAAAAATTCAAAAAAATTAATCACGAATTTGTTATTATTCAAAAAATTTGCTCAGTTGTACAACATTTATTTGAAATAATAAAAATAATTATGCGTTGAAATTACGATGTTTTCTTGAGATATTTTTTATTTATTTCGTGTATATCCTTTTTTTGGAACATTTTTGATATGATCAAAAAAAGATATTAATGATTCAACATACATTTACAATGTTTTTTATCTATCGAGATCGTGGAACTTCAATAATTTCGATTTTTTTTCAAAAAATTTTCATAATTTTTTTCATGGCAATCGGGTTTTTTAAATTATTATAGTAATACAATTACAATAATAATTATCATATTTTGGGGTTCTCAATAGGCACTGATTATATTTTTCTGAAATCAGTTTCATGAAAATCAGATAACACAATTGCAACGAAAAAAATTTTTTCGAGTTCGAGAACGCAACAATAGAAGCATCTGAAAAAAAAATCATTGAACTTTCTTTCAATGGGTACAGAAATATATAAAAAATCGGATGATTCAAAAATAATCAGAAAGAATTTGGCTAAGGTGACTTGTCCTTAACATTTCATCGCATGACTGCGTTGAAAAATGTATAATGGTATAGGGCTCAATTTTACTATTGCTAAAAATAACATTTTTCGATGTTTCTGAACTTGTAGGAATAAAAAAACATGGTTTTAGGGAAATATTAATTAGTACATCTCCAACGGTTTGTCGGCAATGGAAAGAAAATTCTTTATTTTCAGTATATCTCAGAAATTAAAGGAGATACATGAAAATGTCAAGAGACTATTTTTATAGAGAATTAAATTTCCTATAAAAAGTGTTTCGAGTCGTATTCTCGCATCTAGCATAGTTCCAAAGATATTTGCGTCTGAACGTAAAAAATTTTTGCAAGTTTTTTTATTTTCAGTACCTATATCTCAGAAACTAAAGGAGATACACGAAAATATCAAAAGATCTTTTTTGTAGAGAATTAAATTTCCCACAAAAAACAATAATACAATTTTCTCGTATGTTGCATGTTTCCAAAGATATATGCGGTTGAAAGTAAAAAATGTGTACATATTCAAATCGTTCTGCCAGGATGTTCTGCAAATTGGCATTTACACTTGAAATAGTTGTCACAACAACTTACTAAAAGATGAAGCTTAACTAAATAATAAAAAGTTCATCGCTCACACGACATGTTGGGGGTGATCTGCCACCCCCTTATGACTGGCCAATCGTTCTGCAAATATTATATCGATGATTGTGGGCTATCAGAGGACTACTGGAGAAAATTTCAGCCTTAACTAAATAATAAAAAAGATGCAGTTTTTTTACACGTTGGGGGCGTTCTGCCACCCCCTTATGACTGGAATCCGGGTTAATCCTCGCGGATGACACTTAGTTATGCCCCTCTCAACATCCTCTCAAAAGAATAGGCCTTAACTAAATCATCACCGAAAAATGTCACTGGCTCTCCTACTATATGTCAGATTTTTTGAAATATAAGAATTTTTACCAACACATAGTCTTGATATAAGATATTGATGCATTTTATTATGTACAAATAAAAAAGTGTAACTTTTTCTGGGACAAATCAGGCCGCCATTATGTAAATGGTTTAATGTTAAGTTTTGATTTGTCGGTTTTGCATCAGGACTATCATCAGGACCATATCAGGACTAATGGGGGTTTGTTTTATAAAACTTCTTTAATGCATTATTATTAAAAAAAGGAATAAGTATGTAATAGTTTTTGGTCTCGATATGTTGGCTTATATCCATGTCACGTAACTTTTGATTTTTTTTTTCGGCTTTTTTCTGACAACAAAAATAAAAAGTAGACACTTGTTCAAAATTTAGATGAAAAAGTTCATATCGCTGCACATATTTTTTGCCTTACTTCCGTAATTAGCCTATCGGAATATTAACAAAGTTATGCATTAAAACACCTTTGCCAAATACAATTCTCTTGGCAGACTGAATTAGTAGACAATCTTAACTGTAAGTGTCATTGACCGAAGTCTTTTTAACATTTAATTAAATATTATCCTTTTCATGATGACTTGGTAAAAGATTAATAAGTTTTAGACTTTTTTAATTTAGATGACTCACTTAGTATTTAATATTTTATTATGAAACCATATAAAAAGGCAGTATAAGTTTTTTTCTCTAGAATTTTATTGATTCCTTTATGTTGAAGATCGTACAGTAGTTTTAACAGGGACTCTAGTTGTAACATGAGCAAATATTTGTCTGTTCGCTCTTTTGATATTAACTGTACCCCGTGCAGACACCGAGGTAACTCTTGTGGAAAATTAGACCATAAATAAGGGTATAATTCGCCCATAACACATGTGGGGGTGGTCTACTAACGACCTTCGCATTGTAATATCAAATGGCATCAATCTCTGGATGATTACTTGGGATGTGGTAAACATATCCCTTCTATTATAATTGATTATATTTTTTATATCATTTTCTATATAGGATGTATCCTATATGCCGTAGCAAACTTTGGGAACGAATTGTCATCCTGTCAATATATTTACCTTGAATTTCTGAAATTCTAGAAAAGATTCTGAATATCTTACAGTTTTCAATAACTTTTCACCTACCACTCGATCTGGTTTTTGAATTTAGCATATGACCTGTACGCTTTACTACAAGTAACTAATTTTTTAAAGGAACAGTCTATGTTTAACAGTTCTTTGGGTAGCATTAGTCATGTACACAATGATAACATATTAATTAAAATGTGAAATTTGTGTCCTTGAAAAAAAATCTACAGATGAAAAATTGTCGGAAACAATAAAAAAAATAAAACGCTACCTTACCTACTTTTCGTTTAATATACTTGAACTTCTTCAGGGCTCAATAACCAATAAATGATGAAAATCCAAAACAGAGAATTTTTTTTATGACTCATTAGGCACAGCAGTTTAGAACCCAATCAATTTCCATCTCAGTAAAATATATTAAAAAATTAATAAACATATATGTATATCGATAGCACAACAGATTAAAATATTTTTATTAACATATGTTCATGGCCAGAGATCGAAATGAAAAAAAAATATATATGTATATTTTTTTTGTGTCCTGTAAGTACCTAATAGACTTAAAAAAGTTGTCAACGGGGTTTGTCTTAGTTTTATTACTATTAATAAAGGCGTGCTACATGGAAGCTTATTAGGCCTTCTGCTTTTTTCCATATATACTAATGATATGTTGTACCAAAATTTAAACATTCGCAATTCTTCAATACGTCTATAATTATCAATCGTTTTTTTTTATTTTCCGAATGTGTAGTAGAAAATATTCACATTGATTTAGAATTTATGTTACCGATGTATCAGTATCACATGCCCACGACCAGTGGCGGTTCGTGGGTCAAGAGATAGGGAGGTCAATTAGAAAAGTTTACTGTATTACCTACTTTTTAAAGTGATTTAAATTCCAAGTCGATCCTCCGGTCTTTTTGAGATGCAAAGTGGTCAATTACTTTTTCATTAAAGTCTTTTATCTTCTTTATTAATGCCCTTTCAATGGTAAGCATAGCTAAAGAAGATAACCTTTCCTGACCCATGGTATTTCTTAAAAATGTCTTTATTCTTTTTAAGGTGGAAAAACAACGTTCACTTTCGACGGTAGTCATAGGGAGAGTACACAAGATTTTTAACAGTTTGACACTTTCAGAAAAAGTATTGCACAAATTATTGTTAATAAAGAGCTGTAACAAAGCAACTGCACCTTCACTATTGGAAAAATCTTCTCGGCTATATAATACTTCTAATTCAGTTTTAAGTTTCAAATGGTTTATGACTGGATACTCCGTTTTAACTAATTTAAACATATCTTGAGGAAAGCTTTATTTATAATCTTTAAATCGATCTGCGTGAAATAACTGAGACACTGCTAAATGATTACTGAAGCCAAACCTGTTTCTGATCTCAGATGTAATTATATCACAAACTTCTAATGAAATTCTCCTTTTTGATTCTTCCGTTCTACATCTCTGGGCAGACTGCATGGATGTCTCCTCCAAATAGTAATTCAAAATTTCATTTCTGATGTCTTCAATTTTACTATTAAAAACGCCAATACACTTATTTACTGTTTTGACATTTTTGTAATTGATTGAACAATATATCACAATGAGGCATAACTAAATGAAAAAAATTGAACCAGTAAAGAAAATGTTCATTTTGTAAGTAATTTTTTAAACCAATAGCTTGGTTTAGAGTGTTGTTTTCTGATTCATTATCAATGATTTTTTCTAAACAATTTAATAATTCTGTTCGATAAAAGTCTCTATGCACTTTGTATTAAAAATTCCATCGTGTTGGAGCTGCTTTAGGTAATTTCACCTTAACAACATTATCTAACACCGTTCTTCTTTTTGGCGATTTTCCAAAGAATGAAGAAAAGCTATGTAAATTAACAAAAAAAATTGTTATGCTTTTATCCTGACTTGATGCTTTTTGTAAAATTAAATTTAGTTGATGAGCGTAACAATGAATAAAATATATTTTGTACAACACTCATATTTAATAGTAAACACCAAAAACACTTTTACTTAATTTCACGACAAGTAGAGATTTACTAATAAAATGTTCACAAATAAAAACATTAAAAACAACGCGTCAGAATTTACCAACCAACGCGTACCTAGTCAGCATTAAGACTGCTCTACTAAACTCGTGCGTTACCGTTTTCGTAAAATGTGTCAGGGACATTGTCCGCGCCAGTGTTTTCTATCTCCTTTGCTTTCTGACGATTCACGCATGTCTATTTCACTTTAATTCGTTGTAAATTCGGATCGTAGCTAGCTTTGAGGACAAGTTGTAGATTGATGATTTTTAAATTCTATAAATGAATAATGTAATGAATATGAATGTAGAGGGCAGAGGCTCGGTGCTCGGAGGAGATATGAAATCCTGCGATCTAGATATTTGAATAGTATTGTGCATAGAATGAACTAGAAACTTAAATATATTATTTAAGAATATTAAAAATATATATATTATATATTTTTAAACTTCAGAAAATGAATAGCTCTATTTTTTATTTGTATGTGGGAGGTCATTGACCAAATGACCCTATAGAAGAACCGCCAGTGCCCACGACTATATTTAAATGAAGCTAAAACTGAATTCTGATTGTTGATAAGGACAGGGATTGATCAATACTAATCTTTGATGAGCAAGTCACAAAGATATTTGGATATTTCAATTAAAAATGAGCGTTTTTGTGTGTTGTATAGATTAATGTTGAAATTAGGTAAACAGTAAATGGTTGGCACCAGGGTTGCCCTAATAATGTTAGTTTAATTACTACGTAAAGTATTCTCTCACCGACTGTTCGTAAATGTCAGTTGATTGCTCTTCCAAAGATGATTCACTATATCGTTTCAATATAATAATAAACGCTTATGATTTATACAAATAGTAATTGTTAGCTAAAAGTATTTTACGGTGCACGTAGATAATTTACATTCTTTTGTTGGACTTTACAAACATGCCATTTAAGAATAAAACCATCTTCCAAATGATGACAACTATATTTGGAAACTTTAACGAGTGATTTCACACCGACAATATACACATTCCCAAATGTTTGTTTCCGTTACATCTCAAACAAATTATTTCACACCATTTTCACTTGATTAATTCAATTGAGTCATTCTGCTGCTCCATTGTTACACAAAAAAACTTGCAAAAATCAAATGAAGGAGCTTGGTGAAGCTAAAAATATAATCAGTTTATACAAACTTCTTATAAATATTTTTTCTTCAATGTTAACATCCTGCCACAGCCTATTTATCTTTATAACATAACTTAATTAATAACATTCATGCATGTACGCATTTAATAATTTCGAACAATTCATAGTATAATGGTAGTAATTGTCATAACAATGGAGGATTAAACTAAATAATCGGCTATATGAAAAGTAGTTCAGTGTTATAATAGGTATGAGTTACGATTACTACCAATGTCAATTGAAAAGGATGGAATCTGCGAAGTTGCGGTATGAAATGTAGAACAAAGTAAAATAATATGGTTGATCGAATTAAAAACAGTTCATTAACTGTGTTCGCATGCATACAGGTAAAATTGTGAGGAAACTTAATTGATCTTAACTTTATAGGGCAGTTAAAAAGGCCTTTACAGGTAATGTAATAATGTGTGTGGTTTTTCTCTTAACTAGGTTACGTTATAACTTATATATTAATCTCTATGGGCGTTTGGAGATTTATGTTACCGAAAGGACGTTATGAAGAGAACGCGGACAAAATTTCAAGCATACATTCACAGTGGCTATAAAGCAACATGCAAAATATAAATGTTTTTTTTTAATTTATTTATTTAACGACGGGCTACCCGAACCTGGAAATTTTGATAAACCTCTTCTCTATCGAAGAGTAGGGACTTTTTACTTGCCTAAAATCTAATAGACAAGGGATCGACTGTTTTACATCCTCTCCGAAGGATGTCACCTACACAACTCTTGCCTAAGATTGCATGGCTTCTGCGTATATCCTGATTTACAGCCTCTAGAAAGCAGGACGAAGTCGCCGAGTTTCATGTCACAAATACTAGGGTTTATTTTGTGTTTTTGAATGTTTGTGTTTTTATTTCTCCCAAGATGGGTTATTATACTTTTATTTTAGATTGGGCGCCACGTGACTTATTGCCACGGAAAATAATCTTAATTTTATTGCCTTGGTATTTGATCGTAGGAATGAAATTTTGTCAAGGTCGGTTTTTATGTTATGGAGAGGTAAGGTAGCCTGTTCTTAGTCTCGTTGAATATTTCTGTGTGCCTTTGGCTATCCTGGCAGAGCTGAGCTAGACTTCAGCAACTCCTCTTCGGCGGTCCTGGCTTGAGAGACCTGTTTCTACCTCGGATTTTGTAGCTGAAGGATTTAATCAAGCGGCGCCATGCTTATGATATTTATTTAATTAAGGCAAGAAAAAAATTTGCACAGGGGGTTCCTGACAATTTGGCTTTTTTTCTAACCTGAAAATGACTTGTGAAATACTGAAAACATTTTTTTCAGTCAGCTTTTATGCAAAAATAAAAACCCGGGCTCTCTGCAAAAATGGCTTTTTGCTTCCATTGAAGCGATTTTTTGAATTATGAAATTTATTTTTTCAGTTTCTGAAGGCCAAAAATATAATTTGAACAGAGGGTTCCATACAAAATTGAATTTTACTGACGAGATTAGGCGATTTGTGAAAGTGTTAATTTTTTTTGACTAAGTCGTTAAGACCAAAAATAAAATTGGACAGGGGTCCTTTAGAGAAACGTAAAATTCTCAATCACAAAACACTTCCAAAAAATTTCTTGAAAAATTGTTGAAATTCGCGGAGGAGAAGTTAGACCTACAATTCAGATACCACTTGCCTGCCTAAAAGGTCGCATAAGACTTCACAACTTTTCTTAATAATGATTGATTTGTAAAACAGAAAAAAAAATTATTCAAAAATTTTTTAAAGTCGGATTCGAAAAAAAATTTGTTTGAGCAGTGTATTTTTTCTTCTTAATGTGATTTTATTAAAATGAAAATGAATTTGAAAAATTATTTGCACGACGAACTCAGTTATTAAAAATTTAAAAATGAATTTTCTCTGTCTGATGAATTAACAAAATGTTTTGATGAAATTTATTTTTTGTGAAAATTTTGACTGTCGATTCTTAAAACTCAAAAAATTTCATTAAATTTTGAAACTTTTATGGTACTAGTAAACACCCGGGAAACTTAGAAATTAACCAAATTTTGTCAAAGAAATGAATTTTAAGTCGAGTTGCGTTTCCATTTTAAAACAAGTTAAATTTTTTGGACAGCCTACGTCCGTAAAAGGAGCCCTCGAAAAGGGTTTTCTAAGTTTAATAAATAAAAAACAACGGTAAGTTTTACCGTAAAACATGATGACGGAAGGACTCCTCAAGCCAGAATCCACGAATAGTAAAAGCTGTCGAAGAATTGCTTCTGGTTTTCTGCGGTGGATGTTGTAAAAATATTTTATAGGTGGTGGACGCCGTCTTCGTATCTTGAGTACCAAAAAATAACCCAGCCTCGGCGCGTGGAGAAATTTCTTAGTGCCCATCATATTAAGACTTCTAGGGCCCGTGGAGATCTATTTACCTATGAACGGCCAACGAAAGACTGTTTTAGAGGACTGTAGATCAGCTGGTGGTAATTAATAGGGTTCAAAACCGGTTTTAGATTAATTAATTATCGTTCCCGAAGGGACATCATGTCTGTGGTAATGCAAAAGTGAAAAATTTATACTTCTAAAATGAATTTACTCCTTGGTTTATTTTTCTTAAAACTATTTACACCGTTGGGGGTTAGCTCACGTTTATATTATAGGGTGTTTTTTCTTTGCTTGTTTTTTGAATCTGGCCTGTTTGCTTTAAAAGCCTTGTCTGTTGCTCTGTCTCCAATTTTACAAGTTTAAGTCTCTTATAAGTAAATCTGGCAGTAAATAAGTTGCTGATTAGATGCCAAATATTATTATTAATTTGTCTTAAAATATTTGAATTTAATATTAATAACGTTTTTGCGTGGCTGTTAGAGAATTAATTTAATTGTCTCAACTTGTCTTTGAAGTTTTATGTTTATACGAATGTAGATGTCGTCATCTATTTTGCGATGCTTTTGCATGATGTCATATTTTTAAACTGCGTAGACGACCAAAAAGTTTGAAATTAAAACTTTGTAGGGCCTCTCGGGCTACAATCAAATCGTTCAGACCTATTTGCAATTATTGTTTATGAGCTTCTTTATGAGTTTTTGTCATTTTGGTGTTTTCCGATGCATGGCGACGCTGGCCGTCGTTATTATACTGCGGAGCGGTTTTTTTTGAAAATTTATTTTACTATTTTGGCTTTTAAAAATCGGAGAATTGAGATAAAAAATTCTGTTTGAAGTATTGAATATGGTTTTTTTCTTTATATAGTGATGTGACATTTGGTACTTTGAACCCGTGTAGTTTCGGTCTCGGGCATTTTTTAAATGTTTCTAATGGCTGAGGGTCTTCTATGTGATCTGGGTGATTTTTTGTGAATGTGGATGAGCTCCATTGTTTTCAGATTCTATGCATGTTTAAAATTTAAATATTATTTCCAAGAAAATTTGTTATAGACATAGATTTATATGGAATACAATGTACACAAAATTTATATTTGAATCGATTAATAAATAATAAATAAATATAGTCAACCAATTTAGAAATGGAAACAAAAGAAACGCCGCTACTCTTTGAAGAATAACCGCCAAGGTCATAATGTACCTAGTGCATTTATGAAATATTCACACGTTTCGAATTTTGTATTTTTTTATAATAGTAAATTTTACGTTGTTTTTTCTTAATTCATATATCGCAATAAAAATTAGAGATAGAACAAATTCTGTTTTAGCGATTACGGTTACAGTTACCGATTACAATACAACTACGAATACCTTTACGATTAAAAAATAAAACCATCTAAAAAGTTTATCTGTTTACTCCATAACGTCAAAAAGTTAATTAAAGTTAAATTTTAATTCAGACTTAAATAAACAAAGTAGATCTAGTAAACAAACTCTAATTAATACTAATAGTAAATTTGACTATTGGCGTTTCTCCTCTCCTTACTATCATTGAATAACAGAAATATCTTCGTTAGGTTAGCTTTTGTATTCTCTGTTTTCTTGCACCCCGTTAATACTGTTTCTCCTTTCCGTAGTCTTATTCAGTATGTATTAATTAACAAAGTTCTGAAAGACTCTTGAACAAGAAATGTGTGACCCTGTTTTACATCCCTTGTTAGTATTGTTTATAATTAATGGTGTTTTCTTAGGAATTAGCTTAGGAAAAATGATATTATTGCTTCCGCGATATACTTTTAGAGTTTGGCTGCAGTGCTATGAGCCCAAAGCTATAAAAAAAGAAAGAATGCAGTGTAGGTTCTTTTTGCATCAAATCATAGATTTTGCTTTAAAATATACATTTTTCTGCCAAATCCAAAATAGCTAAAAATGTACGTAGACTCTTTTAGAAATAATCGATTCATTTAAAGTTTTACATATTTTTCGAACAGAAAAGTATTTATAAGCTTTAAATTATTAAAGTATTCTTAATTAATCAAGCTAACCGTTGCGTAGTTTTAATAATGATACATAAACCAGATTCGAAGGAGTATCGGAATATTTCTGGTAGGTAGCTGAATAATTCATTCATTAAAGACGTAATTAACACAGTTTCTGAGAATAAGATCAAATGCTTTTCGATTTGTTATGATATCATTAAATTTTTAATCGCGCAATATAAAATATAAACATTGTTTTAATAAATAATGGAAAATTGAAATGTTATGTTTATGAAAAGCCAATTCAGAAAACAACTACATATGTGAGGTAAACCTTATTTGAAGGGGCTGTTAACAAATATACGATGCTATCACAAAGTTTCGTTACAGGAAATATCTTTGATTAGATTATGTAAACGATTATCGCGTCAGATTTTCTGCCGCAATAATAACAAAGAATATTAAAAGAACATTTTAACTGTTTGTTTAAAAGTATAAAACATAATACATAACAATTTTCCGTAAATCCCATATACAGATAGTTCCTCATATTTTTTAACAATCTATGTCGTCTGATGCAATTTAACTTGCGATTTTTGTTCATCTCTACTTTGTTAATTCATTTACTTTAAGTAATTGAAAACCCTTCGCTTTGCATTGCTCTGCTTTTACATTGAACATTGAAACCAAAGTCTTGACTTTGTTTTACTCTTAGCCTCAGAAGATTCTACCTCTCCTTCGTGAAACCTGAAAATTACTTGGAGCTGGTAAGATTCGGACTAGAGCCGAGACTCTTTCGACTGCATTTTATACCACATTTAAATTATCCCGCCCATCGTATTTTTTAACGCGAAAAAAGGATTGTATGGTGGGCTTATATTAAAAACTCGCAAAACAAATATTTTTCCGTAGGTAGGACAGTAATTTATGAGAAAAAAATTTCCATAATTTTTTCTTTGTCTTATCATAATATTTTAGAATATTTCCTATCAGGAATAAATAAAGAAGACTCATATCAGGTGACAGCTGGATAGTTTTCCAATCTACAATGTCAATTTTTTACGAACATTATGTTTAAGTGTCTTTTTATAAGGAATATGTTTGAATTTTCCTTCTCATTCTTTGCATATCCATTAATCTGGATTTGAAGAATTTTAACCTTACTTCATCGAGGGTTTAAGTTGTAATCATAAATATAGTGCACCGAAAGTAGCTTTGCCCTTGGTTTGTTGCATGTCTAGTAGCAAATTGTTTCTAGCACAGCAAGATATCTGTTTCGCTCTAATTATGAGTAGACTTACGAAGTTTGGCGCTGGTGCCCTCTAGAGCCCCTTTCGCCCTAGGTGTTGGGTATACAGAGATGTTGCGACCAACGCTAACTCCGACAACAATCAAATAATAATAGGCATGTCCACAAAAAAAATTGATATGCGTTAATATTGGTTAAAATGGTACATTAGCGCCTGCTGCCAATATCTGAAATTTATTTGGAAAATGAACCAATCGTAATCATAACAGCAACCGCAGAAATTGCTTTCGTTATTTGAATCCAATAAATGCTTGCTGGTAGGGCTGTCGTCATACGCTCGCAGCGCAACGGCTGGCAAGAGATCTATTGTATGTACAGCGCTGACAGAACGAAGCCCATAGTACCATTATTTACAATGTTATGGTTACATGGTTTAAAATTTTAAAAGGGTTAGTGTTTGTTTACTACGTGATAAAGAAATACAAGAAGATTTTCAGAAAGACGATTCGCACGATTTGACAAATGTACACATTATTATGGTTTAATAAACCTATATAAAATGCATTTTGCAACATTTAACAAATAACCAACAATAAATAGTAGTATTTAGGGAATACATTGATATTATTAGGTGCCTACTTATTTTATACGCATAATATCAGTCTGTGTTGTACGTGGTTTCAGAAATAGTATGCCAAACTTCTATAAAACATACTATAAGCCAAAATAAGCAAAAAAGTTCTAATGGGCATGTGCCCAAAAATTAACCATTAGATACAGGGTGTGTAAAGTATTGCCTTAATTATATTTTTTTGTTTTTCTGAAACTGTTGGAGAAAAAATTACAAAACTTGGGATGCAAGCTAAATCCAGGAAGCGGCTAAATGAAATTTAAAAGAGGTAAAGAGAGAAATCGTAGTATACTCGGATATTGGGTCCACTGTTTCTAAATGTGTGCCCTCAAGGATCACTCAGTAACGTTGTTATTTCAATATTTTCTGAAAATAAAAAAACCAATAATAAACATAATAAAAAAATAAATAGAGTCGTATTTATCTCAATAGTTTTAAAAAATCTTGGAAACGGTTCATTTCATGGCTATTGTAACTGGCGCAGTTAATTTATTTATTCATTATAGGCATAGATTAATGTAAATGTACATTTAATATGTGCTTTGGGCAGCAAGTATGTGACGTCACGCCGCTGCCCTCTGTCTTGGGAACGTTTTCTAGTCTCGCTGCGCCGGAAAAAGTTGCTAATAAGTTTCTGAAAAAAATTATTATTTTTTATTGTTATAGTGATTTTTAATGCTGAAAAATCCATCATTTTCAGCTGAATTAAAATTTTGTGTACAGACTTATTAGAAAATATGCAATACATGGTTGTTTTAATTCACCACAAATGATAATTTAGTTTTAATACCTAACAAAATCCAAATTTTGAGACCCTAGTGTTAGCCATGATTTTGTTCCAGGGGTGTACAATTTAGTTACACTCTAGAAAGAAAAAAGTCGATGTTTTACTGCTACTGCCTCCCTAAACACTCCATCGCTGTTGTCGCCCCCCCAAAGAGCCAAATCCTAAATCCACCACTGATCCCAGAGACGGATTTTTAAACCTAATTCTATATTCCAAAAAATGCGTGATATAGTAGTAATAAATTATATTGTAATTTTTGACAGTGTACTTACACTTATTAATTAAATTAATCAATTAGTTTTTGCATGTAAAACTCGCACCGATGAGCGGTCTTCAACTGCCGATAATTATATTGGCACCTATGAATGGTCGAGAATTATATTATCTATGTATGAAGTGTCGAAAGGCAAATATTGTTTGCGTCCCTAGACGACTACTTGCTTATTAACCTTCTCTTCAGTTTACATCCTTGTTCTATGCAATTTATAATTTGTTCAGTTCGAAAACGCTCTAGCTAGCAACCTGTTGTGTGTACTGCGAGTATAGAGATATTTTTTATTTATTCGATATCTTCTGTTTAGTGTAGGGCATTACTGGACGTAAAAAATGGTGAGGAAGTCCGCGTCTTCAGAAAGAGAGATGTTTTGTGGGTTGTTATGTATAGTGTCGGGCGTTAGACTGACATTCATACGTAAATCCAGTCCAGTCATTAGTAAATCCACTGTGACGAAACATATATGTCGTCGAAAAATCATCAGACGTTGATTGGCTTCCACTAGCTAGAACTCCTACCAAGTTGTACGTACTCCTCAGAGTTAAGTTTACTTATTTCTGAGATTACCACCCTCTAACTTACGTACTGCAAGAAGTAGGAATGGTGAGGGAAACTATAGTTGCTGTAGAATCGAACCTCTTTGTTGTTGATTAAATTACTTAATTTCGATGGAAACTGTGTGAAAATCTATGAGAAATAGTTGGTAACACTGCCACCGTAACTGTTTGTAGACTGAACAGAACAAAACGAGCAGATAGACAAACATAAAGTTCAGGTAGTCGCCGACGCCTAAAGTCTGTTCACTTAAACTTTGCAGTGGTGGGTTAGACTTTTAGCCCGATTTACAATGGACAAAGTAGCGAGTGTATTGTAAATTGCTTATTTCCAGGCGTAATAAATATATCTTTGTGGGTTACTTATTTATTACCAGGCGTAAAAAATATTTCAAGGCATTAGAATTAAGATAAATGCCTTTTAGGTTTATTGAATCAGTGGAAAAATATTTGAACAGAGTGTACATACGTAAATTTATTACAATAACAAGAAATGTCTTTTATTGGTTAGCAGTGAAAAGAAACAAAATAATAAAAATAAAATTGACTATTTTCTTTAAAGTTTTGAATAAGACACTAAAATGGCTGTTATGCCGAAATAAGAACATCCTAATTTAATAAAAAATTTCTATTTAGCTATAAGAGACCCAAACGTCTTAAAAATGTCCATTACTTTTTATTTTGTGTACCAATAAGAAATAATGTCAGAAAATAAAACAATTTTAAATTCTACCTGCTTTAGAGCGGACCAATTTTCATACTTCTGCTTTAAACAATGTTATGTTTCTCTCTATCTTAATATAAAGCAATATGCTGCATTTTGAACTGACCTGTGTAAAAAAGTGATTAAAATATACACCATATTATACTGCGTTCATTCATATGAGCACATAAAAAACTGTTTACCAGGGTTCGCAGAGCGACCCTTTGTCGACCGTATATCTTAAATATAACATATTATTATTTTGGGAATTTTTTTTTTTTTTCTTTAACGCTGCCAAGCTTATGTGAACAGACTTAGGTTATTCGGCCTTCCTCACCTATCTCGGCGATTGACAACTCCTTATCGGAGGAGTTTTTATATGCAATAACAAATTTAATGTGTAAATAAACACACCCTCAGAAATTACCATTTATTTTCTTATTATATGGTATTTTTTTGGAATATAGTATTAGGTACTAAATCCATCTCTAACATGTTGCCCAAAATTCCTATCTGTAGCCATAACTTTGATTTGATTTTTCAAAAGTAATGTTTTAGGTACATCAGATTTTTCTGAGCCTGATTGACTCCTCAGTTATGCCTCATGCCAATTAAAATGCTTAGAGTAATTTGAAATAATAGGAAAAAAATTTAAAAACAGCCTTGTACTACCTAAAAATTGAATAATGGATTTTAGTATAAAAGCTCCAATTATTTCAGACGCTAACCTGTAACTTATCAAATTAAAATAATGTGCACTCTATAGTTGCAGTACGCAATTTCTTGGAAATTGCGATTAACGCGGAAACAGTTATAGTAAGTACAGTGTACCTAAATATAGGCTGTAGGTATGTCTAGTTATTTTTACTCGGAAATCATTTAAGATAATTAAGGAAACTGGCCGTTCACCATACGCCTGCCTCGACTTGTCTGCTCTTGTGAAAGGTAAAATGTGTAATTTAGTAGATGCCATAGGCATAGATTAGCGTAAGTAATTATATTTCAGTATATTCTCTGATATCACTGGCATCGGTTGATGATAATAAGACTAAAATTATACGAAATAAAGTCAGTTATACCAAATACATGTATCTTTCGGAAGAATCAGGTTTCCTTGTAAATTTTGCATTGCCTAGAGTTAGTCTGTTCATATCTATATCGATGATCTTAACGTCCAGTAATTATACCGATCCAAAGTCGTTCTAGAAATTGCCCAGAGGTGCAAGGTATTACAGATTCGTCTTTGGTAAAAGATGCAATAAGTAAATACCGCATCTCAGGTAGTCATTTCACGAATATCAGTGGTGGAATCAGCTTGTTTGCAAACACAAATATTTTCATGTGCAGAATTGATATACAATATTTTACCTTATACTTTTAACGGATTATTTTTGTAATGTCCAAAACTAGACGAACGCTATTTACCAAAAAACACTATTGCAGTATAAAATTTATATTTTGGCACTAGAAGAAAAAAGTGTATTATTAATAATTATTGTTTTAAATGATTTGGTGTTAGATTCCGGTACCTGTCATTGAAAATCCATTTGTAGTCTGAAAACGACCGTTTCACGTTTACATGCGTAACTGGAACGTATTTAAAATATAGACAATTTTAAAACGTTCGGTTTTCGTGTACACAAGATACCTTTTTTACAGCATTTGCAATAAAGTTCTGTTCTTGTTCCGGATTGTTTTGTATCCACCGGTCTACGGTAATTTGTGAAGGAACCCGTCAAGACATTTTTTCACAATAAGACGCCTAGACTCGATCTGTCAAAATGTAGTTGCAAACTGTTGATTGTCAAGGTCGTAAACTACCAGGTATTGCGGTGTATGTAGTTGGTGAGGGTTCTGTCTTACACGCGTTTTCAACTTATAACTGACCTTTTAGGATCGTATTATACCTACATTTAAGTAAGTGCTTTGTTATTTAGTTTTAGGTAATTCATACGGGTTTAATTATGGAGAATTAATTTTAGCTATACGTAAGTTCTAAGCCCGTAACTGTTAATGGCAATAAGTTTTAAAAGTAATTTAATTATAAAATTAAAATTAATTTAAAACATAAATGTCATCATCACATATAGTAAGTGATATACTGTATTATACAGTAATTTAATTACAAAATTTTTACATGGAATTTTCTAGAATTATTCCAAAAATATAAATCTTAAATAATGAAATATAATGACTATATTCGTCTTTACAATAATTATTCGCCTTACTCGTATCAAACTTTGTTAATGGCAATGTTATCGTTCATCTCAGGACTATTAGCCTGTTTCTCAATGCTTTTTCAATCGCATATCTTGAGATCCTATCTCCGTCTTAGAAGCTGAGTCATTATTTAAGACAGCCAGCAGCAATTACTGTACAAATGAACCCCAGAGCCCCGTCTGGATTAACTCATATACAGTATGTGTATCAAAGTATTGATATAGTACATTGAAGGAAGACTGAAAATTGGCATCGTATCGCCCTCAGTGTGTACTGTTGACCGTAGGACAGCTAAATGGAAAATAAATTATCTGCTCTGCTAATGATAACGCTGACCAGCGACGGCTTGTCTGCCTCTGGTTTACATTATAACGTTGCCGTTTAAAGCGGCGTTTACATTTACGAGTAACCCGTATACGAGTGAGATACTCGTAAACAAAATCGTAAATGTAAACGCGTACTTGTATAAGATATCTTTTACGAGTAGTGAATCGTGCTTTGTGAATCATATACGGGAACAAGATATTGTTAGGATGCTGATAGGCATAATGCCGGAAAATCAGAGATTATTGAGATTGGCGGTCTCAATGCTTGAACGTCATATTTTAGCTTAAAACTGTGTATGTCGACGTTCTACTGATCACAACGCTCCGACAAATGTAACAAAAATTTGTTTCCACTAAAATTTATGGTTAGCTATTATCCCACTTCTGATTTGTAAGAAACCATTACTAAATCTTCGTTAGGTTAGTACTAGTAGTGTTTCTAAGAGATATATAAATATTTGGAATGTATATATATTCAGGGATACAGAGGGTTATATTACCTGTGATGTTTGATTTAATTAATTAATTAATTTCAATATATTCTTCGTTTACTTTTAGTCTTTGAAATTGTACATTTGATTTCTTGTAATTCAATGCCCAACCCGAAGTTTTAACCGAGGTTGTCAACTATTAATTCACCATTCGCCCATACTATTTATGGTGTTCAGTTTTATAACGTATTAATATTATATGCTCATGCTCTAGATGTTCAGTTGTTTGATTCCTTCGGTTGTAGTGTATTATTTATATTTTTAATTAAACAATCGGTAAGTTTATTACTGATTCATTTTGTACTAGAAATTTAGCAACACGACAAGCTAGTAATTTAGGTAATCACTTAAGATTCAGTTACACATACATTTCATTAAAAAATAGACAAAAGTCGGGTCCGTATTTTGACAATTAAAAAAAAAATGGATTTGAAAGACAAAATGACAGAAAATCAAGAAATTTCGTATGTCCTTGTGTTTTGGAGGTGAGCAGTTGTTAAATAAGAAAAAATAAATATTCAGGTATTTAAAAGAATTAAGTTAGTGATGGTTCTGAAGCAATGAAACGTCGTACAGAAAATTGGTAATCACCTACACATAGAGAAGAAAAATGTGCTGCGGAGAAGTGCCTTTACTTTTTCCATTCCTCTCTTCATAACCGAATTATCAAAGAAAAACAACAATTCAAATTTTCATTTTTTTTTAGAAATCTCGAAAACGAAACCGAATATCTCGGATTTTTTTTTCGTCATTTACTCAATATCAAATTTTGCCTAATTTAACCTTCTTTGTATCTCTTACGGTTTACGAGATCCTAATGATGAGGCTCGAATTTAACTAACCCTATATACTTATTTAAAATGGCCGGATATATTAATATGAAATTAGTTTTATTATCGTAATTTAGAAAATATCGATATGCTTAATGATTTAATGGTATCAAATTTATATGAAATGCATCCTGATTACATGTTTACAACGAAAGTTCAGGAAATAAGATACCTACTCTTAAATCTTAATTTTTTTTTATGAATATTTATATATTTATACATATTTATTTTATTATAAAAAGAAAAATACCTTACAACCATGCTATTTATAATCATAAAATCACGATGTCTACAAAAAAAACTCTGTAGTCGTGTTTAGTAAGTAGCAAATATCACATAGTACGTGAGAACTGCATAAAAACATGGTTTGTAATGCACCAAGTATGAACATATAAACAAATCCGTGAAAGCGTGAAGATATTACATATCTCTTATAAATTCTCCTTTTTAATACATAACACATAACAAAAGAAAAACATGCTTACAATCAATTATGTAAACAAATCCGATAAAAATTGTTTTGTGAGATGAATGAAATGCTTGATTGATCGTTTTTTATGTCGATGACCCTTAGAATAATTTTAAATTTTAATTAATTTCGGGTTATGTTAAAATGTAACATACTAAAAATAATACCGAGATAATTGACTGTTTAGAATTTATTAATAATTCGATTTGCTCAATATTGGAGGAACTTGAAATCCTTGAAAGGTATCTCTGTTTATTAAACATTATTGTAATAAATTTTAAAAATCGTTGTGGTATATTTCGTGCTACAAATTTCCAATGTGCATTTAAAACGAGATTTAAAATTGTCAATAGTTCTTATGCTTCTAAATGTAAAGAGGGCATGTATTAATATTATTATTATTATTATTATTATTATTATAAATATGCTTGTATACCAGTGGGTGTATATACTGGCTACAAAAACACCACTAAGAAGAGAGTCAGGTGTAGGACGAGACCATAGAATTGAGCAACCCGCTGGAGGAACACCAATTCGGTATGTAACCTATACTGTCGAGTAAGAAAGTGGCCAAATTTACCCCGCCTTTTTCCCAAAAACCACTAAACCATTTTCGTTCCTAGTCGCCAGGCATCTCTAGATAATCTAACTGTTCAAGCTCTCAGACTATTCGTCTGCCGTATTCCCCCATTCCATGATCTGCATGGTCTTCCCTCTTTTCCTCTGCCAATTCTATTTGAACAAGTCTCTGTGGCCATCTGTTCTCGTTCATTCTTAGGAGATGATCAATCTATTTCAACCCCCGCTTCTCTATTTTCTATCACTGTTTCCTGAGCGTCTGTTCTTCTTTTTTTAATCATGTCTTACTTCTGTCATCCTTGATATTCCCTCGTATCTACTGAGATAATCCATTTCTAGGGCCTTCACTCTTCTTGTTGGATCTGTATTAAGTGCTCAGATTTAACTTTCATAATACATTACTGACTCTACTTCTGCATCTCTTCAGGTCAAAAGAGAATTCCCCATATGTATGGTAAGGACATTTCAAGAAAATTTGTTAGCAGAAGTGAGTAACTCGCTAGTGTGTTAACTCCTTAGAGTTAACGATCCTTAGTTCGACTCAGTCAAGTGAGTCTTTGAGCTAACTGATTCGATTTTATTTTCACGACTCTTGAATCTTTTGAAATATACCTTGTTTGTTGGCAGTTTGCATCGCAATTTTACTTCTTGATCATATCTTGGCACGTAGAGAGTTGATTCCACTCGACAGTCGGCGGTAAAAATTCGGTATTCTCGCTAATTTTTGTTTTGCAATGGAATAGTTCTTGTATTCATGCACGTCGGAGTCGATTGATTCTTTTAATCCGTGAGGCGAGCAGCTGAGTTGACGGTTGATTACAGTAGCTCAGTACTTCTTTGCGATTTGCGCGTGATTTATAAAATTGTTCAACTCTTTTTGAATTAACAACTCTTCAATAAGGCAGAGTTAATGAGTTAACTCATCAAATAGAGTCACGTTGTCCATCTCTACTCTAGTGACTAATCTCATACTTTCTTAGGAACATATAAAATATTTAACCTGAGCGTAACAGAGCGTAGAAGGGATCTTTTACACATTCTGGGATTAATTCTTTAAATTAGTTAGTCACATATCTGACAAAAAGCCGCAAAGACCTGTGTAATGTGGATTTACACGATTTTAGGTTAGTCATTCAGTTACTGTAGTCGCTTGTCTGTCTCTTTTCATCGAACGTGAGTTTTGCAGTTAAAATTGCAATCTGTCGGTAGACAGGTGAACAAAGCAGCAGGTCGTATATAAACCATAGATTAAGTATACCAATTTCACATACTAGTAAGGAAGTATTTATGGATAATCATTTTGTTGCAAAATAATTCGTTCGATACATTATATTCTAATAGTTGTAGGTAGAGAAATATGAATACAATATTAAGTATTATAAATATAATAAATATAGTTTAAAAAAAACTAAAAAACACGCTTTTAAAGCACATCAAACTGAAAAGTGAAAAATAATTATTAATATAAACTGAAAACAATAATGAACGAAAAATACTAGTATTATTGTGAAAAAAAGCGTGGGTTGCTCGATATACAAAAAATATGGCACAAAGCGCCCCACGCTTTTTTCACAATAATACTAGTATTTTTCGTTCATTATTGTTTTCAGTTTATATTAATAATTATTTTTCACTTTTTTAGTTTGATGTGCTTTAAAAGCGTGTTTTTTAGTTTTTTTAAACTGTATTTATTTTTCACTTTTTAGTTTGATGTGCTATGAAAGCGTGTTTTTTAGTTTTTTTAAACTATATTTATATTGCTTATTGATGCTGATATTATAACATATTACGATCCAACAGATACTTCTGAAAAAAAAAATATTTTTTTTCAGCCATAGACGAGATTTGAACTCACGCCCGAGGAGTCCGTCGTTTCGCGTCGACTAAGACTTGTGCCTTAGCCCGCTCGGCCATCGAACGAACTGAGAATCACAGAATGTACTAACAGTAATAAGCCACTTGCTCTCACGCAGAGGATACGTGAGGAAAGGAAATTATTTAATTCTGGCGATCCTGATCAGGATAATGATATAAACTTATCAAATTATTGTATTGTTACCGGTTCTTCGTAAGTGTACAAAGTTTCAATTAAATCTGTCCGTTTAAAATGGGTCAAAATCGAGTCCAAAGAGTCGGTTACAAACAAACATATAGGTGAAGCTAATAAAAGCGTGTTAAAAAAGCTGGACTGTTCGTCAGAGATACATAAAATATTGGATTTTTGGATTTATTAATTTCAAAATTATAACTAAGTAACACATAAAATAATAAAGGGTATTCTAACTAGATGGAAATACACCCTGAATTATTGTGTTGGTGGTTCGCCACAAAATTATTTTAAATTAGTTTTTTAAATTTTATTTCCTGCAAGTTCACGTTCAAGATCATGTTCAAGTTCCACATAACCTAACGTTTTTTCAGTTTAGGCAACAATATAGTTTTTAATAATAAATATCAATATGTAGGAAATACACATTTCTGTCACTTAATACCTCACAAATTTTATACACATCGCATGTAGAATATCTGTGATCTAATGAAAATATGGTTTCCAGTATCCTTCTTTGAATTACCTACATTGGTTTTAAAGTATTTTCATAAAGACCACCCTATCCTAAGTTGCCGTAACTGAACAGAGGCCGTACTAACAAAGTACACACAGTATATTTTTAGATGAGAAATACTTAATACTTGTTTTAATCCATAAAATATAAAAACCCTAATTTCATTTGTTAGAGGTGTTATATGAATACCCCATTTTAGATCTTTTAACAATTTCTATGCCTAAATATTTAACATTTTGAACAAAGTGTGTATTTAACTGTTCCTTTTTGTATGACAAGCGAAAATTGTATTCATTGTAATTGGGAAGACCATTTTCAACTGAAGAAAAAGATAGACGTTTTTTTCATATTTAATGTTAAGAAATTCTGGCCGAATCATTTGACAATTCGGCGCTATATCTTCTATTGCTTTATTTCTTGCTTCATCCTAGCTAGTACCTCGTAGAAAGAGGACTGTATCATCCGCATATGAGATTGTCTGATCAACACACTGAATTTTAAGTGAGCCACCTATATATATGATAAACGGAACTGGACCTAGAAGTGTTCCTTGAGGAACTCTGCATGTTTGCTGTTCGCTTACTTCATATGTTTTACCTACTTACTTTCTGCCCTTCAAATAACTTTTTAGAAGCTATAATGCGACACCTCTAATTCCGGTTAGTTCTAGTTTTGCAATTAACCAGTAACATATACATTTTTCCCATTCTTGAGTGCATTTGATTTGTTTTCAGTCGATCTTCCGACTGAAACTGATCGGACCGTATGGTCTTTTATCCGTGTGTATTTACAATAATTCAAAAAGTATCCGTGGGAAACAAAACATTTATCTTCAAAATTGTGCAACTGCTTCAATGTTCCTTCATATACATAATTAGCCTTTACTTTACCTTTTGCTAAATTATGTTTGCATGCAAGACCCATCCTTTCGTGACAGTCGGCATGAGATGCCATCATTCCAGTTTATCTAATTTATATGAAAATAATCTTAGCAATTAAAATAATGAGGATCGCATTAACTTTAGTAGTACGCATTTGTAATGCCTTTTCGTTTTTTTCGTACACTGGTTGTAATAAACTATTACGTACTGTATTCGACTTCAAATATCTTACTCGTTAATTGTATGCTTGTGTAATGTTAAGTAGGTTTTTTCTTCGTTATAAGGCGCTCTATGTAAAGTATTGCTTGGAATCTACCTGGGTAAGGTAGTGCAATCAATCGATCAACTTCACCAAGTTTGGTGTGCCAACCGTTTTAATTTTAATGATTACTTTCAGCTTTTTTTAAATACTATATCCTTTAGTACAGGGGCCAATCAACTTTTTCAATTCAATTTTGTAGATATTTTGTTAATTTTAAATTAACTAACATATTATAAAGGGTGTTTCAATAAGAGCGCAATATTTCAAGGTTCAATAAAACATGGTTTTCTGTAGCAAAGTAATGAAAAATTTATTGACATTTGGGAGTTATTGGAAGGAAAAAAACATCTGGTAAAAGGCCGCCACGGCTTTTTTCCCGCACCCGCACCCTTGGGGAAAATTTTAAAAAACGGGGGGGAAAAGGGGGGGGGGGTTTTTTTTTTTAAAACCAAAAAACCCCCCCCCCCCAACCGCGGGGGGGGGGGGGGGGGGGGGTAAAAAAACCCCCTTATAAAACACCCCCCCCCCCAAAAAAAAAAAAAAAGAAAAAAAAAAACCCGAATAATGATAATCGGTTCGTTTGTTATGTTTTTAAAAAATGATTTATTTAATAAAACACAAAAGTAACCGAAAAATAAATGAACAGAGTTTTACTGTATTTGAAGAGACCTGGAACTAGACTGAACTTCTGGGAGGCGACGGGTGGATATATAGCCTCCATTATCTAAAGCTGACTTAGCACTACGTCGTCATAATGGCTCATATAATTCCTCCCTCCTTAAATCGAAAATAGGGGTGGAACCACTGTTGAGGGATTGATGCCTTCTTTTTCTAAAGTTGATTTTCTTATTTCTTCGGCAACACTTCCGGTTGATTTGGAACAATGTTTAAATATTTCCTGCCTATTTTTAATGACAAGATATCCTAGAATTAGGAGAACAATTAATAATGTTAAGACAATTAAAATTAATGGTAAGGCAGATTGCTCTTCTTTAAACTGTTCCAGTGGTTTAATTTTCATTTTCTGATATGTAGTTTGTAATTGTGAGATTTCATCTAAATTTATCTCTTGTAAATGTAGTCGTTCTGTCTGTAGGTTTGTTTCGTTTTTAATATTTAATTTGGGTAAACTAAATTGTTCATGGAATATCCAAGTTTTGGTATTCCTGTATTCTTGATTATATAAAATGACTGAACAGTTTTCAGGAATTGTAATTAGCGATGGTTGGCTAATTTTTAAAAATCCGTTTTGTTTACAAAGTTTTTGAATGGTTGTTTCCTTAACGGGTACAGCAATTATGTGTCCTGGGTTTACTACTTGTACTATTGGACTTTGTAGTAACACTTGGGATGTTTTACAATTATGTTCTTGGTTTCTTAATAATTTTGTTATACAGTTTTCTTCTTCCATTATATATGGAGGATGACATATATGGATATTTTCAATTTCTGGACAATCGTTGTTCATAAAATATTCTCGTGACGGGTTAATTAGTAGGAAGGACTTTTTGGGTATTATAATTTGGTTATTTCTAGGAATAGGGAAAAGTTTAAAATAATCATAATCGTCAGTTTCTATTACAGGAAAGTGTATTAATATTACAATTTGATTATCCCTATAATAAACTTGCGAACTGGCAATTTTATAATATGACTGTATATTATTAAAACTTGGTAATGAGTCTTGAATATCTTTAATTAAAATTTTTAAATTATTTACTGATATAATTGAGGGGTGAAGAACATTTAGTTGTGCAAACATAATCGCATTTTCTAAGTCATCTAGGACTGAATTTACGGTGTGGCAGGTTAAAGCCATCAAATTGATAGAACCAAATAGCTCATATATATTTTCTACATTGGCTAATTTATTTACCTTATTTGTTAGTTCGTCTATTTTACTTTCAATCAAGTATTGGTTGTTTGTTAAACTATACAAAGTTTCATTGTATTCTGAAAATATTCTTTTAGTTAAGTCTATATTTTTTTGTCAAATCTTTATGTAAGTTATTTTGATTAGTTTCTAATATTCTTAATGTTTTATATATTTTATCTCCATCTGTGGAATCTAGTGTGCCAAATAACCATTTCTGAGTATTACCTATAATATTAATTAGTCCTCGTTTTTGTCTATAATGTGGTTGAATATTACTTAATTTCTCTTCTATATTATAAATCTCGTTTCTTGTATGATAAAATAGATTTGTTGCAGTGGTAGAGTTATAGTAATCCTCTGCATAATATACTAATTTGTTAAATTTATCTTTTATTGTAATTGTGTAGTTTATAATGGGATTTAAATCAATAGGATGGTAAAATGTGTATTTTTGTAAGGTAACTTTAGCTCTGCCAAATGAAAAGGGAAGTATGGGGTTATCTATAGTGTTTACTTGAATATCCTGTGTACAGGTATAATTAATCAGTAGCATGAGAAGGACCGGCCACAGCATCATCTGTAACAACAGGTTTTTGTGTTAGTTTTCTTTCTGGTTTAATTTTTGATTTATGATATGTACGATTTCTTAAAGTTTTTATTTTATTATCTAAATCTTCCATTGGGATTAATTTCTTATATCTGGGTAGTAACTTATTTCTTTGATCGCTTTGTAAATATACAGGGCGTTCAATATCGATTGGTTGAGGATCTTGTCTGTTTGTATTTGTTTTGTCTAAATTTTGTTTAGCTTTTTCATTATTTTCTTTCACAGTATTATTTAATATTTCCATGTTATGGACATGTTTATTTAAATAATCACTTATGATTCGTTCGTCTGATAAGTCAAAGGGATCCGTTAAATTTTGATTTCCTTTCATGACTTGAAAAGGTGTGAATTTCGTTACTGAATGAATAGTATTATTGTATCCGATGAGGGCATATTTTATTTGTGTTTTTATGTCCTTATTTGGTTGTTCTAGATATAATGCTCTTAATTGCTCTAGTATTGTAGAGTGAAATCGTTCTACTGGACTATTACTATTAGGATTATATGCTGTTGTGAAATGTATAGTTATTTTATGTTTTTGACAAAATTGCTCGATTAATTGATTTTTAAATTCAGGTCCATTATCGCATGTGATAATTTTTGGTAAGCCAAAGTGAGATATAAAATTTAATAAATTATCTAATATATCGATTGCATTAAGTGTGGTTGAATATGCTTGAGCAAAGCGAGAAAAGCTGTCTAAAATGGTTAAGAAAGGTTGATTTTTTGCTTTGAAAGTATCAATATAGATATGTTCGAATGGATAAGTTCCACAAGGGGTTGGTTTAAACTTTAATACATGTGGATGTCGTTCATATTTTGTTTGTTGACAAATTTCACAAGTATTAATATAATTCGTTATGTCGTTGTTAATCTCTGGCCAATAATGCGTTTTTAAAATTGATTTTGTTGTCTCGTTTATACCTTTATGATTTGTTTTACCTTCATGGTGGTATTTTATTCTAGTCATTTGTTCTTCCTTGTTTTCTATATCTTGTAAGATATTAGGGCACTCGATTAATTTTAAACTTGAGTTTTTAAAATACTTTTGAATGGTATTAATAATTATTTCTTTGTACTTATTTCTGAAATGTAAAGCGTATAACGTTTTAGGTGCTAAATATTCTTTTATTGTTTTAGTTAAGTTTTGTTGTAAATTTCGATTAGGTAAAGAAATGTAAATTCGAGTTTTCTCGTTATTATGTAGTTTTACAGAATTTATACAAGGGCGTGTAATATTATCTGTTACAAAGAAGATAATTTGGTGTTTATAATAATTTAATGGTTTTTCTGAAATTTTTATTTCTAGTACAGGATTTTCATGTGATGAATGTACAGTTATATCGTCATTGTCTCTGTTAGGTGATGCAGGTCTCAATTGAATATCTTGGATGATATTAATACGAGGTGATGATTGTGGGTTTGAATTTATTAGAGGTTGAATATTTGCTGGATTAAAATCTGGAATGTCTGTATATAGGGATCTGGTGAAAAATCATTGTCTAATTTATTTTGATCTAAGTTGTCAAAATTTCCTTTGATTGAATCATTTTCTAATGCTTGGATTTCAATGCGAGATAGAGCGTCGGCATTGGTGTTTTGTTTACCTTTTTTGTATACTATATTGTAATCGTACTCCTCGAGTTTTAATCTCCATCGAACTAATCGCGAATTTGGTTCTTTTAGGTTAAAGAGCCATTGGAGGGGCTTATGATCGGTAACAATAGTGAATTTACGTCCAAAAAGATACGGGCGATAGAATTTGACAAAATTCACTATACTTAATAGCTCTAATTCAATAACAGAATAGTTTTGTTCTGCGGGGTTTAAAGTTCGACTTCCGTAAGCTATAGGTAAATCTTTTCCTATTACTCCCTGACTGAGTATTCCACTAATCGCTACTGTTGACGCATCTGTAGTTAAAATGAATGGCTTAGAAAAATCGGGATACTGTAATATTGGATCATTAGTTAGGATAGATTTGCATTTTTCGAAAGCTGATTTAAATTCAGGTGTATGAACTATTTTTTTCATTTTTCTTAAGACATTGTGTCAAGGGTTTAGTAATGTGTGCAAAATTTTTTATAAAGCGGCGATAGTAACCAACAAGGCCTAGAAAAGATTTTATTTCTTTAGCTGTCCTTGGTATTGGAAATTTTTGAATTGCTATAATTTTGTTAGGATTCGGTTTAATACCTTCTGGCGTAATTACATGTCCTAAAAATTCGACGTTTCTTTTTAAAAATTCAGATTTGTCTAACTGTATCTTTAACTGTGATTCACGTAATTTGGAAAATACTTTATTTAAATTAGAAATATGTTCTTGAAGCGAAGTTGAGAAAATAATAATGTCATCCATGTACACTAGACAGATTTTACCTTGTAAATCTCTAAGAACATGGTCCATAACTCGTTGAAAAGTAGCTGGAGCATTTTTTAAACCAAACGGCATGCGAACATATTCGTAGTGTCCGTTTTCTACGTTAAAAGCTGTTTTTGGAATGGAGTCTTTATACATTTCAATCTGATGAAACCCAGACGCGAGATCGAGGGTAGAAAAGTAATTGCATTTACCGAGTTTATCTAAAATGTCGTCAATATTAGGTATTGGATATTTATCATTAACGGTTTTTTCGTTAACTTTACGATAGTCAACGACTATTCTCCATTTTTGTTTTCCACTGGCGTCTAATTTTTTGGGGACAATCCAAATAGGACTGGACCAGGGGGATGATGATGGTCTAATAATTCCGTCGTTCAACATTTTAGTAATTTGTCTTTGTACTTCAGGTTTGTGTACGTGTGGGAATCTATATGATTTTGTATGTACTGGAATTTCGTCTACTGTTTTAATCTCGTGTTTAATTTGGTTTGTGAATGTTAATTTTGTATCTTCGATATAAAATATATCTTTAAATTTATTACATATTTTTAGAATCTCGTAACGTTCTTCGGAGTTCATGTGATCGGTTCTTATTAAGTTGCCAATATTTGTTTTTAAAGAATTTTGTTCTTTATTCGGAATTTCAAAATTATTAATGTCAAAATTATAAATTTCGAAATGTTTGTTAACAGGGTAACATATTAAAGGTTCATGTAGAGTCATTGAAACTGTTTTATTATTGTAATTATAAATTTCAAGACATGCGCGTCCATTTTTCGCGTTTGTTACTGTTTCGGGGATATACAATAAATTTTCATCATTGTTAATAGTACATTCAGGTATTATAATTTCTCCATAATCGATATTAACTGGATAATTTTTTATTAGTGTTTCATAAGGTGGTACTTCAAATGTAAAAGAAGTTTCGTGCGGTTGCCTATAATAAAATGGTATTTCAATTTCGTCATTAATTAATCTTTGATTAGGAATATCAATTGATAGGTTCATTTTTATTAAATCATTTAATCCTAAAATTCCATCAAAATATTCATGAAAGTCAAAAAGTAAAAATTCGATTTGATGATCGTTATAAAAATCAGGAAAAGCAGGTATAGTTGCTCGATATCTGATTTCTTTTTCACCTAGTGATGTTTTTAAACTAGAGGGGTTATGATAAATAAGTTCTGGATAATAAATTTCGGCAATAGATGGTTTTAGTATTGATGTGAAAGCTCCTGTATCAATTAATAATTTTATTGGTGGATTAAATATTTGAACGTATGGTAAAGAGTTTACAATAGCTGAATTCATTTCTACTAAGTTTGATTGTTCGAAAGCGGGCTCTCGTGAAAATTTTGATTTTGTTGTGTATGATTTATTTGGTCATTTTGATTAGCAGTATAATCAAATTCATCTCCATTAATAGTGTAGTCAAATTGCTCATAATTAATAGCATGGTCAAATTGTTCATGATTAGCAGTATAATCAAATGGTGGGTCTGGACAGGCTAAATGGTTTACGTCCTCAATATCTGAATATTGATATTGATATTGACCTTGATTGTCGTAATTTAAATAATCAACATCATCGTCATTATTAGTTGTAAAATTATGCATTTCTTTAGGCATAAAATTTGACGATCCACTTGGCTGGTAAAAATTGTTTGGTCTATTAAATTGACTTGTCCTACTAACTTGTGTGGGTATTCTTGATTGAGTTGACATAGGTTCTGGGACATATTGATTTTGATTTAAATTTTGGTTAGGTCTAAAAACATTTTGTTGTTTTCCGAAAACTTGTTGATTTGTAGGAAATTTGCGATTAATTTGTCTTGGTTGTATGGCTATTGGTTGACTAGGAAATACTGGTCTAGTCGACATTTGTCTTTGGAATTGCGAAGGAAAATTATTTCGATTTTGGTTATAATTATTATTATAATTACTACCATAATTATTTTTATAATTATTATTATAATTAGCTTTAGGTATGAATGGCAAAGTTTGTTTAAACTGAGGCATTTGTAAATACGGGTAAGGTGCTTTTGAATTTAATGTAGGTTTATTTTGCAAAGTAGTAGTTAAATTTTTGGTACGTCTAAAATTTTCATCGTCAATTGTATATGACATGGCTGTTTCAAGACAGTCTGGTTTTTGTAAACTTATTTTATCTTGAAGTCTTTCAGGTAAATTACGTAAATAAGTTTTCAAAGATAATGAATCATATTGTTTAAGATAAATTAATTTTGTTACCATGGGCATTTCAGCTTCTGATAAACTGTTAACTTTGAAAGCGACTTTACTGCGAGCTAATTGTATTCTTTGCGCAAATTCGACAGGTTGTTCATTTTTAAAAGGTGTCAATGTCAATAAATTTTGTTCTAGACAATCTAAGCTTCTATGGTCACCAAAACTTGATCTTAAAGCATTTTTTATTTGTTCCCAGGATCTTAATTCTAATCTTGAGCTTATTAATATTTGAGCTCTTTCTGTGAGTTTTCCTAAAATAACTCTTAATAGGTATTGATTTAAAACATTGTCATTTGAGCGATAAAGTTCTATAAATTGGTCACAAGATGTGATAAAAATTTCAAGTGTATTTTCGTTTCCATTATAATTGCTAATTGTGTTTGCATAAGCTTGTAATATGGCAAAATTTGGATGAGAAATGCCTTCACTAGAAGTGGATTGATTTGCAGGCATTTTTGATATTTTTAAAGATGTTTCTAATAATTCTGATAAAGAATCTATGGTGAAGCGATTCCTTTAATATTGACTCTTGTATTTGTGTTTTACTAACGCAAGAATGATATATAAAAAAGTTATATTTTATAAAAGTAGAATAGTTTTGTGACTTGGAAAATTACTTTATTTTACACCAACTCTGTATAAACAACGAGGGATCGGAGACTACTTATAAATAAGCAGGCGATGCTCTATCGAACATACAGTGTGTAATTTATTAAAAATTAAAAATAGTTACAATACTATTCTTTTAAATAATATGTGTATATTATAATACGGCGAACAAATGGTTCTTAGTATCCAAGAAATATATACATGTGATAAGAAATTTGCAATATAATTATTTTGTATGCAGGTATACAAAATGCAATATTTAGGTCAGACTTCAATGGATTGATTATATTATCAAGTTAAAATAAAATAACAATAGGGTTCATACAAATATAAGGTATTTGAATAGGTCTTTGTTTTTAACAAGCAACTAATTGTACGATACAATAGTGCAGTTAAATAAAATAATTCTTAGAATTAAAATTAAAATTATAAAAATTATAGGATAATGTGATGGGAATTTTTAGAGAAATATTTTAATTATTATTCTTCAATTTAAATTCTTAATTATGTTCAGGGTCTCTTCGGTAGAGTCTGAACGCAAAATTGTCGGCTTAAAATCTGACTGTTGACCTGACTTTCTGCGATAGATTTGAAAGGTCCTACCTTGAAAAATCCAACAATTCTCGTGTCTACGATAGACTGGTGATCTCGATGATCGGCGATCCTTACGGTGATGGTTACCGGAGTCCTAGTTCCTTCCTCTTCTGACAGGTTACTCAATTCACCCGTGGATGAGCCTACTATGTTCAGCCCAGTGTCTTCTTGAAATTCTTCTGCGATAGAGGAGTCCCAAAAAGTTGCACAATGCACAGAACACTAAACAAAACGGCAGGTCACGTAAAATGTTCGTTTTTCGTCTAAAACTTTGAAAAGTACGTTGGTAATTTCACGATGAAATTGTTCTCGATGAACTGACCAACTGACGAAAATCCGACCCGACTGCGCCAATAATGATAATCGGTTCGTTTGTTATGTTTTTAAAAAATGATTTATTTAATAAAACACAAAAGTAACCGAAAAATAAATGAACAGAGTTTTACTGTATTTGAAGAGACCTGGAACTAGACTGAACTTCTGGGAGGCGACGGGTGGATATATAGCCTCCATTATCTAAAGCTGACTTAGCACTACGTCGTCATAATGGCTCATATAATTAGCGTGGCGGCCAATTCTGGTTACCTAGAGAATCACGAGCAGGAAAAGACTCGTGCAAGACCGTCAATGTTTCACGGGCGGTATGGCAAGTGGCACTGTCCTGCTGAAACCACATGTCGTCGAGAGCAATTTGTTCCAATTGAGGCACAAAAAACTGGGTTATCATAGCACGATAACATTTGCCATTCACCGTTACTGAATTACTTGCCTCATCTTCGAAGAAAAACGGCCCAATGATTCCTCCAGATCACAATGCACACCAAACAGTGACACGTTTTGGATGCATTGCTTTCTCATGAATCATTCGTGAATTTTCTGAGCCCCAAATGGTGCAGTTTTGCCTATTAACGAAGCCATCGAGGTGAAAATGGGCCTCATCACTGAAAATGATTTTGTCCGCAAAATAGAACAACAAGAAGTGAGTTCTTGTTGTTTGTAGGTTCAATTGGTGACTGTTGGCAGAAGTTGTTAAGTCAATTGAACTTTATAAGCATGGAGATGCAAACCTTCAGTGAGAATACGCTGAAGAGTGGCTGTTGTAACGTTCAATTCTTGTGCACGTTGACGAATCGACGTCCCTGGACTCACACTCGCATACTGCCGTGATGTTTAGTTCTGAATGACCTCTACGAGCTCGTGTTGTGTGTTTCTCACGACTAACCGAACCAGTACTTTCGAATTTTTCGATTATTCTTTTCACAGTAGATGAATGAGGAACATTATTTCGACCGAAAATTGGACGTATTTTACGAATCATGGCAATCAAACTTTTACCATTTTGATAATAATGTTTAACAGTCAGGATGCGTTGTTCTATCATATAATGTTCCGTGTCTACTAACTCCCACCTGTCTTTTATCGACCTGGGATGTTATAATCTTGTGACGTCATGACAGCCAAATTGGCGCGTAATTCAAATCTTGTGCTCTTATTGAAACACCTTTTATGTATATATCGTTTGTGTCAGCACTGAATTGGTTTTAATGCTCTCGCATTACCTTCAGATATTTAGTCGGTTTTACTGGAACTAACTAAGTGGCTTGTAAGGATGGGAAAAGGAACGATAACATCGATATATCGACATCGATGTCGATATATCCGATATCGATAAAAATCGTCGCTTAGATATCAATGCGGTCGATACATCGAAAGAAAAACATCGATGTTTCTCAAATATCGATGTTTTTACATTTAAAGTGAACCGGTGTGATTGCAAGCTATTTCCAATATGTAACAAAGACAGAATTACAATAAAAACTATATTTTAGAAAACATATTATACATTTTAAAGTTTCCTATAGATTACCCGAATGATTTGCGTCAATTGTGTCGTATCTGGTTAAGTTCCAACATCAGTAGATAAATGTCTAACGTCTATAAATAATTGCAGTCTACAAAGTTCAATGATAAAGTCGATCAAAGAATGCAAACGTTGGTAAATTATAGGCCAATTTTCGATGTTGACACATCGTTGTATCGCCATCCAGACATCGTTGGCAAAACATCGATGTTTATGGTCCGGTGCGCGGTGCATCAATGTTTTTAAAACATCTATACATCATTGCCATCCCTAGTGGATTGTGTTTTGTTATATGTATTAGGTACTTTTAGTTACACATAGGATTTTGTGTATTTTAGTTGGTAAAAAAAATTTATTATAAAAACTACAAATTCTTAATTTGAATCCAGTTAATTCTTTTTCACCGACTCATTTCGAAAATTGTCAAATATTCGAAGTAACATCATTAAAATCTGTGTAACTTCTATTACGTGATCTGAATTTAATTAATCTTTTTGATTATTTTCTATCCAAATTTACCGTAACTGTGTCAAATATACGAGCATGACACCAATCTCATTCTGTATTCGTCACTCTGGCTTTTCAGAACTTATAAATACTCGATATAATACCACCCAAGTCCCTGAACTCCAAACTAACCTGATATTAACACTATTGACTTATTTTTATTGATGGTGCCCGTGTGCCGAGAATGTAATCTAAAAGACCAGACCTTTAAGATTGCAATGATGGGAAACTTTTAAATATTTTGTCATTTACTTACATTTCTGAAGGAAAAATAATATGTTATGATTAAAGTATTTACTGTTTTATACCAGCAAAGATTAATTTCAATATAATTACATGATATATTATAAGATCGATACAACACTGTATATATATGTATTTATGAGGTTCTCATACAATTTTTCTTCCCCTATTATACGTAAATGTCACAACATATTTATAAATCCTTTTCTATTACTGTCACCACAGGATAAGTAAAATAACCGGCGCCGTCTTAAGAATGTCGTATGTCACTGTCCTGCATTTTCAACAAAAAGAAGATCTATACTTAGTGACTTCTGACTCACAATCAGTGTTATTAGCGTGGCGCCAATCTGCTGAACCTCAACCTTGATTTCGTCACAAACGTTTATTTACTTGGGAATTGAGAGTTTGACGGAAACTGCTAGAGTTCTTGCGAGGGCAGCATCTTTGAGGCCCAAGTGTAAGGGAGCATAGATTCAACCCCATTCACATTCCAAACTGTAATTAAAACATAAAATAACACTTTAAAATATTCTGTCGAAAAAACACTCAACACACTACCATTTCTACTTGATCCTAATAGTTTGGCTATCTTGCAATTTTAGATGCAAGTAAACCATTTGATACATACGTTGCTGGGATCATTCCCTTCCCATTTAGATTTGTAGCCACCCCTAAAAACCGTGTAGGGTGTATTGCGAGTTGACTACCCGCAAGTTGCCGTAGGGCGCGTACTGATGGACCTACAGGGCTGGTTATTTTTCTATTTTGTTCTTAAAGACGAAGCCTTTGGTTCTAATTCATGACTGAGGAACATCGGCTAATCAGCAATACAGGAACCAGCGGAAGGGTATGAATAACCAGGGAAGGACACATTAAGCCGCCTTGGCTGCAGTGTGACCGCGATTGTATCAGGTAGGCGGACTTGGAAGGATATATAATAAAATGACCGAGGAACTTTATTGGTTGTATTTCAATTGACTATCGGCCCTTCAATATATAATTTTGCGGTTTTTTAGAGCAGAGTTCGACTTCTTACCCCATTTTTGCTTTAGCAAGCCGCAATAGAGAAAAGGTTTGAAATGAAAGTTGTAGAGCATCACATTTACCATCGTTTACGTATATTGCGACGTATCTGTAACAATTAGAGGTCAAACAGCACGGAGTCATAGTAAACAATAACCAGTAGCTTATCTCTCTGGCGGTCTTTTTGATGCTTCGCTCGACGCTCGGTGACCTCGGCCACAGGAAAGCAATATCTCAACCGCGTGCTTCGGCGAAACTGTACAATCAAAAAGTAAAAAAGTCAGTGGCGTACATATTTTTTAACAAAATTATTAAATTGCAACCCCGTACATTCGCTCGTAATGATGCTATCCACACAATTTTAATATGAAATATCTAGTATTTTAGGTACTTTTCATAAAACTGAAAAATAAGAAAACTTTAACATCGTGTATCTCAGAAACGAAGCAAGAATTAGCCCATGTTATGAACTATTTGTCATATTTTTTTGGTGAGGAATCTTCACTTTATGCGGTGGTGCATGTTTTTTGAACCACCCTATATATTTACATGTTATATGTGTATATAAGCAAACTGTCTATGTCCTAGGTAAACTAATAATATAATTTTTCTTTTTCTTTTTTGGGACTTACTACCACATGAATAATTCGTTATCTAAAAAATATAGTTAGTTACCCAGTATGTTACTGGAAAAATAAACCTCTGTGCTTGTAATTTTACGTCAAAAGATTAAGTAGTGCTACTATCCGACCGACATCATAGATGTCTCTGTGGCGGAGCAATGTACCGAGAGCGGCGACATCTAGCCTAGGTGGACTATATTGGCTACCGATCTATCATGATTTGAAAGTATAATCCAATACAGGTCGGGGTATTGGCTCGCTGAGTAGTTGTTTCGTTCAAATCGTATTTAATAATGTCAAAAGATTAGTCAGAGGGTGTTGTTTGGCAATATGAGACACAAAATTAATATAATTCTCTAAGGTTTGGAAAACGAATCCGTTTCCTTTTTCAAAGTTATTATTTATCTTTTTTTTAGAATATGTCAAAAGTGAAACTTGACTCATATATTATTTGTTTATGTAATATCCATAAATACTTACATAAAACTGTTGATACTTCAAAATTATTAATTTTCGATTTTCAATTTTCACCCTTTCTAATATAACTCTTAAGCTCACCTAGCCTTACACTGAGGGGTCTGGATCACTCTCCCTCATAATGTTTATTACACCCTTATAAAGTTTATTACACTCACACGGAATACTGTAAATACAGTTTTTTTTAATTTTGCTCACAATTTACTGGTTTTGTTTTTATTATAATGGATCTCGATAATATAATATGCAGAAGTGCAAGAAAAGTTTTTTTGCTTAATTATTTAGCAACGAGTTCTTGTTCTAGTTTTTTTCCTCGAAATAAAATCAGTAACGAAGTTATTTCTAGCGTGGTCAACTTTATTGAGCAATATTTATTTATTAGTCTTACACAAACCTGTTGATCTTAGTAGAAATTTGAATGAAGAGTCGATGACCGAGTTGCCCGTAATGTGTGAGGAGGTGCAAGCGCAAAGTTGTAGGTTGTAAAATACCGGTTAAAATCTATGGTCCATGTGCTTAATTAAAAATATAGGTTTATACGCTTAGGGTCCTCTTTGCACCCCTCGTCAACTTTACGTTTAAAAACAGAACTAATGCAATCCTCCATAGTTAGCAAGAAGGCAGGCAACTATGATTTTCTGTCCAGTACCGTTTCGTGATATTCCGATTTATTTCAGCAAAAAAACATCGTAATTTATTTATTATTGTATTATAATTATTAATTTATTAAATTTTTTTGTACAAGGTGTTTCAAAAGTAACGCCCGTGCTCTTGGGGATCGATTCGGCAGTTGAAAATAAATCGAAATTGTAGAGTAACAAAATGTCCGATTGCCGTTCGTTACCAAGAGACACCACTGTTGAGCTGAGTTTTTATAGGAATTTATTATAAAATGAAAAGAAAATTTTTAGAAATGGTTCAAGTAAGTCACCGTCACGTTTGCACGGCGTATAAGAGACGCACTTGTTCATTAATATGTTCTCAGAAAAATGAGTCAAGTGGATTGAAATTCGGAGGTCGAGAAGGCAATTGGCCCAATTCTTCCGATCTAATGTCCAGAAAAGTTGTTTAAAAAATTGTAGTTACATATACCTTATAACCGCAGTGCGTTTGATTAGTCGCATAGTAAGACATGATATCAAGAAAAAGAACATTTTGGATATACCTCTTAGACCCTAGCTATGTATAACTACTTCCAGTGGCGTATTTAAATAAGCCGCGCCGACCATGCGAATAAGTACATTTATTTTTTTCGTTATCTGTTGCAAAATTGGTGGTAGAATCAAAAGTAAAATGGAAGCGCGACCATAGTGGCTCTATTGGTAGCCGATTAAGTGTGACGGACCGCTTGTTGTGAAAGAGTTCTAACGCAGCTTTATTGTTACAAACACGTAACAGAAATTCAGTTACATACAAACACACCGTCTAAATGTCGTAATTTACACAGTTTTAATACCAAGCTACTTGATAAATGTGTAGACCGTTTTTTGTACTAAAAATATCTAAATTTTCTATATTTTTTTAAAATCAATTTTAAGGTAAGAAAGATTAATTGAAATTTTCTTAGAAAACTTAATGGTAATACTGCGTATGGGCATACTATAGGATGTTTAAACAATATAATTTAACTTTAAATTTCCATTTGAGAGCCATTTGTAAGTTTTATAGTTACATGATTTTTGTGAAATAATAAAATTTTAAAATAAGAGATGATTGTTTTCGAAATTCGTAAATTATTTTTTATTTATGAGCACGTAGTGCAAATGACTCGCATTTCATAGTGTAACGTGTCAATTCTCTAATATTTTTTTATTTATATGTCCAATATTTCGGCGTCGAAGGCCAGTGGGCCATTTTAACAATTAGTCGATATTGTAGATACATTTTTATTTGTTGTTTGATGAGGACAGGCGTTACTTTTGAGACACCCTATATACAATGTTAATAGGTAATAAAACAAAAAGCCAATGTAGTTAGTTACTGTCTCGGTTGAGAATTGAACCAAAAAATTATTTAAACACTAAAAAAAAGTTTCATACACATCAAACAAAAAAGTGAAAAATAAATCGATAGTTTAAAAAAGCAAAACACGCTTTTTCATAGCACATCAAACTAAAAAAAAAATAAACTAATAAAACTAAAAACAATAATGAACGAAATAATGCTGGGCTTTTTTTAAACTATAATTTCGACGCCAGTTCATTGATCACGCCGAGGAGGTTTCGCGTAAGACTTGCGATCGGCCATCTACAGACGTACTAAGCTTTGCTCTCACGCAGGGGAAGGGGGGGGGGGAAAATGAAGAGCCTCAGGAAAATTTTTACAAATTATTGTACTTTAGGTTTTGTAAGTGTACAAGAATTTCTGTCCTTAAACTGGGAAATCGAGTCCAAAGAGTCGGTTACAAACAAACAAGCAAACAAACATACGTTAAAATAAAAGGTGTTAAAAACAAACAGTGAAGAATTCAATACTTAATCGACGCGCAGTATATAAGTTGGCATATCTGAGAGTCAGTTTAAAATCCAGCAAAATGTGAAATAAGATTAGCATGACTATTTGAAGAACTTAAAAATACATCTTAAAATAATTAAAAAAAAAAAAAAGTAATTTGACATCATATCTGATATGATCAATATTGAAAAACCTTAAAAAATAAATAGCTAGACATGTTGTACAATTTTCTGTTTGACCACTTGGGCTAAAAGATGCTGATTTCAGTGATCTCCCAACTCGGAACGATTATCGAACCAGTTTCCAGTTTGGTGAACATGTGCATGGGCCCCAGGATGCATTATTGCCCCAATTGCTCGCCATCATTTGTAACTTTCTTTTTACACTTACAAGTTTTGGGTCAGATAAAAAAGTCGTCTGTCTCTTGTCTTAATAAACTTTTAAATCTAGTTCATGGCGAGATCCAGATAACCGGCTGATACAGTTTCCTGATTTAAAATAGGAACAATCGATAACTGTCATGGCTCTCTGCACACTGCGAGCTGTTTGGTTTTTTTTGTTTTATTGTAGTTAAGACAATTAAATAGAGCCGAAGTACCCTTTGTTATTGTTATTGTTAAAAATACAGCGAAACAGAAAATAATGCAATTTGTTTAGAAAAAGTTTTGAACTTGTACTACATACGAGAATATTAACAAAACAATAACAAAACATATTTTTAGGTTGTGACAAACTGCTAATAATAATATACAGGCTGTAACAAATTCGCTTGTCATTACAAGGATCTCGGAAACGATAAGAGATACAGCATCGGTTAAATTGGGGAAAAGTTGCAAAATTTAGCAATCAGGAGTATGCCGTTGAAAAATCGAAAATATCTCTTGCTGTTCTTGAGATTTTTGAAAAAAAAGTAAAATTTTGAATTTTCGTTTTTATTTTCATGTGGTGTTATTTAAAGAGATATGGAAAACCAAAAACACTCTTTCATTGGCGTTTTTTAACAAGTTTTGCCTTTTCGTGACCATCATCAAATACCTACGTTATTTTAAATACGGACGTGTATTTTTAGTGTATTTTTTTGTAGCATTTGAACCTCAGACTTCATTGATGGATTGAACTTTTATGTTCCTAAAAAAATAACATTTGATGCTGGTTTACAGCTACGAAATGTTTTATCATTTTTCTGTAATAATGATTGAGAAATCATATTTTAAAGTCAAATTTTCAATAGAGCTACCGAATTCAAACGTATTTATTAATAAACCCAACCTAAGTCCCATGTGCTTTACCCCTGACCACTTACTTGAAAAGTAAATGTAGGACATTGTTAAGATCCGAAACAAAAGTTATCTCTAAATTTTGATATACAGGGTGGGGCAATAGTGCGTCCTAATTCGATAGGTCGAGGTCTATGATTGCTAGAAACTTGATTTAAAAACATAAATAAACTAGACAAAAAAGTCTATAACCGGAAATTATTCTCTAATATACAGGGCGAGCCAGGATGATTGTACAGGATCAACTAATACATATCAGAACATTTTTTGAAACCTCTTTGTGGCCTCCTTCCATCTCTGTATTAATATCGACTCTCTCCCAACCACTTGGATGTAATGATTTTTTTTGTTGAAATTATGCCATTTACACGTGTATATCAAAAAATCACTACAGTCACAAATATCGATTTTAAGAAAAAATATGTTAGTACCTTTTATGAGACATCTGTGTGATGACACTCAGCTATTTTCACATCCTAAAAGTATACAGGGTGGCCAAAAAATAATTTTTAAATTACAACTATTTGAACTGAATTTTCTCAATTTTTTTTAAATGTATATTTTTAGACGATGTGATGTAGAATTGAAAAACGAACATTTTTTTTTACATATATCCCTATGGCTATTTGTAACCATTTTCGATTTATTGATCAATAACTGCAAAATTCAGCAATAAAAATTAAAAATAATTAGTTTTTTGTAATTCAGAAGATATTATAAAAAGTACTCCACATGTTGCCCATTTTGATTGACACACATTTCTATGCGTCTTTGGAATGAGGTTTCAACTCTTTATAAAATTGCCAGAGTGATACTCTTAAAAGTATTTATTATCCTTTCCTTCAAATTTTGGATTGTTGTTGGTGTGATGTTTTTATGGGCGTCATGTGACACGCTAATTATAATATCTTCTCTTGAATTATTTAAAAACCTCATTTTTAATTTTTATTGCTGAATTTTACAAATATTGTTTAATAAATTGAAAATGGTGACAAAGCGCCATTAGGAATGTACGTACAAAAAAATTTCATTTTTCAATCCTACATCACATCGTCCAAAAATATTTGAAAAAATTGAGAAAATTGAGTTCAAAAAGTTCTAAATTTAAAAATTTTTTATTCTTTTATACTTTTATGAAGTGAAAATGGCTGAGTATTATCACACAGATATCTCATAATTGGTACTAATATACTTTTTCTTAAAATCGATAGTTGTGATTGTAGTGATATTACTTCCTCCCCCTCAAAATGAGGAGGGTATTCATGAAAAAAATTTTGAAATTTTTTTTAATATACACGTGTAAATGGTATAATTTTAACAAAAAAAAAATCATTACATCCAAGTGGTTGGGAGAAAGTCCATAATAATACAGAAGTGAAAGGAGGACACAAAGAGGTTTCAAAAAATGTTCTGATATACATGGCATTTCATTTAAAAAAATGTTACTTGACCCTGTAGAATCGTTTTGGCTCACCCTGTATATTCGAAAACAATTTCCGGTTATAGACTTTTTTGTCTAGTTTATTTATGTTTTTAAATCAAGTTTCTAGCTATCATAGAACTCGACATATCGAAGTCACACGCACTATTCCCCTACACTGCAACGGCGGTTCGTGGGTCAAGAGATAGGGAGGTCAATTAGAAAAGTTTACTGTATTACCTACCTTTTAAAGTGATTTCAATTCCAAGTCGATCCTCCTGTCTTTTTGAGATGCAAAGTGGTCAATTACTTTTTTCATTAAAGTCTTTTATCTTCTTTATTAATGCCCTTTCTATGGTAAGCATAGCTAAAGAAGATAACCTTTCCTGACCCATGGTATTTCTTAAAAATGTCTTTATTCTTTTTAAGGTGGAGAAACAACGTTCACTTTCGACGGTAGTTATAGGGAGAGTACACAAGATTTTTAACAGTTTGACACTTTCAGAAAAAGTATTGCACAAATTATTGTTAATAAAAAGCTGTAACAAAGCAACTGCACCTTCACTATTGGAAAAATCTTCTCGGCTATATAATACTTCTAATTCAGTTTTAAGTTTCAAATGATTTATGACTGGATACTCCGTTTTAACTAATTTGAACATATCTTGAGGAAAGCTTTTTTTATAATCTTTAAATCGATCTGCGTGAAATAACTGAGACACTGCTAAATGATTACTGAAGCCAAACCTTCTTTTCATCTCAGATGTAATTATATCACAAACTTCTAATGAAATTATCCTTTTTGATTCTTCCGTTTTACATCTCTGGGCAGACTGCATGGATGTCTCCTCCAAATAGTTATTCAAAATTTTATTTCTGATGTCTTCAATTTTACTATTAAAAACGCCAATACACTTATTTACTGTTATGACATCGATATTACATTTTTGTAATTGATTGAACAATATATCACAATGAGGCATAACTAAATGAAAAAAATTTAACCAGTAAAGAAAATGTTCATTTTGTAAGTAGTTTTTTAAACCAATAGCTTGGTTTAGAGTGTTGTTTTCTGATTCATTATCAATGATTTTTTCTAAACAATCTAATAATTCTGTTCGATAGGTATAAACAGTCTCTATGCACTTTGTATTAAAATTCCATCGTGTTCGAGACGCTTTAGGTAATCTCACAACATTATCTAACACGGCTGTTCTTTTTGGCGATTATCCAAAGAATGAAGAAAAGCTATGTAAATTAGCAAAACAAATTTTTATGTTTTTATCCTGACTTGATGCTTTTTGTAAAATTAAATTTAGTTGCTGAGCGTAACAATAAATAAATAAAATAAAATTTGCTCAAGGATAACTTTTTTTAATTTTGGCTTGTACACCTCCAAAAGCACCACTCATTACTGATGCTCCATCGTAACTTTGTGCTATCAATTTTTCAGGACTTTCATTAATTTTCAGACATTCTAACTCTTTTAAAATTACTCTGTAATGCTGCGATGTCGTTCCTTGAGGCTGAATAAATTTCCAAAATCTCTCATATACAACACCGTCTAAAACGTATATAAACACAAAAATACTTGTACTTTATTCATAACCCAACTTATGTCCATCTTTCAGTTTTAATATATTTTGTACAACACACATATTTAATAGTAAACACCAAAAACACTGTTTTACTTAATTTCACGACAAGTAGAGATTTACTAATAAAATGTTCACAAATAAAAACATTAAAAACAACGCGACAGAATTTACCGACCAACGCGTACCTAGTCAGCATTAAGACTTCTGACTGGCGACTGCTCTACTAAACTTCGTGCGTTACCGTGTCAGGGTCGTCAGGGACATTGTCCCCGCCAGTGTTTTCTGTCTCTTTTGCTTTCTGACGATTCGCGCATAAGTCTGTTTCACTTTAATTCGTTGTAAATTCGGTGCGTAGCTAGCTTTGAGGACACGTTGTGGATTGACCCAAGATTTTTAAATTCTATAAATGAATAATGTAATGATCTAGATATTTGAATAGTATTGTGCATAGAATGAAGTAGAAACTTTAATATATTTTTTAAGAATATTAAAAATATATATATTATATATTTTTAAACTTCAGAAAATGAATAACTCTATTTTTTTATTTGTATGTGGGAGGTCATTGACCAAATGACCCTATAGAAGAACCGCTAGTGCTACCCTGTATATATGTTATGGTTTCTATGTAACAGCACAAACATTGTTTTTTCCTTCACCCTGTAAGTTTCAAAACTTCATGAATTTTTCCATTGATATGACCATTTCTTGTCTAACTTCCCTGGATTACAAATAATCGTTAGTTTTACTCACGAAAATCTAGATACGATGTATTGTATTTTTCCTAATTTCTAAATCCCTTTTTTAAACTTTATTTCATGACAGACAGAAAGAATCTTTTTTATCAAAGCTCCAGCAGTTGGTTGCCTTTTTTAAATGGACCATAAACGGGGGCGAGGTTAAGAAACAATATACATACAATATTGAATTGAATAAAATGTCTTTATTATTATAAGATTATTATTTGTTTATAAATGATTATTTTAATTTATTTGTTAATACTTGCTGCATTAATCGGAATTGATTATTATTTATTTTCATCAGCGATATAGCTTTATGTTGTGATTATTACGAAGTAATTAATTTTATATGGGAATAGTTTAATCATTCATCATTTTCTGTATATAAAATAAAAGTGCATTATAAAGCAGTGGAGAATGTTCTAGGAAAACTAAAAAATAAATATTTAGTTATCATTTATTTATGTAATGATAAAACAATATGGACAGTATTTGAATGTGAACTTATCCATGTTATAAATTGATTGTCTGCTAAAATTGAGTCGTTTATAGTGTATGTGTTGAAATTAATAATATAAATTTATATCCGCTTGAAGCCAAAGTGGTGGGCTATCGAGTGTAAAACTGTCATTTTTACCAAATTTATACGTTAAGTCTAAAATCTATGATTAGGTAGTTTACTACATATTGTAAAATTAAATTCCAACCAGAAAGTAGGAATTGACAAAAACAATTTCTAATCCTACAAAGAATAAAAACCAATAAGCGATGAAAAACATTTCAATTCGAGGTAAATCATTTTAACTAGGACCGGACTTGAAATATATTGTATTATTAAGTATTGTCGAGTGTATGGATGACACAGCTGCACAACTTTCTAGCGAGATTGATATAAAGGTGAAAATAAAATGGTTACAACAGAGAAATGAATGACAAAAAACCTGAATGAACTATTTGAAAAAATTAAAGGTCTCCTGGACAACAAAGTAAACGAAAAAAAACGGAAATCAAATCAATTAATAATGCTGTAACTAAACTTGATGATAAATACAGTGATCTTGAAAATAGGGTCATAACATAAAATTGGATAGGAAGAGCAGGAGAAATAACATAATAATTTTCGGCGTGGAAGAGGTTAACGAAAATAATTTATTCAACCATGTAATAGAAAAATTAAATGAGTTCCTTCAAACTGATTTAAAGGATGTAAATAATATCTATAAAACTGGAAAGGAAAATACCGTTATATTGGAATTTATATCTTATTTACGGAAACAGCTGGTATTTAATAACATAAAAAAAATTAAAAGATAGCAATATATCGATATCAAATGATCTTTGTCCAGAAGACCAAAAGGACCAGAGAATTCTCTATGAAAACCTGAAAGAAGCTCGTCAGAAAAATCTCAAGGCTTATATAAAAAACCACAAACTATATGTAAATAATGAAGCCTTCACCATCACCCAGCTAAGAAACGAAAAATAAAATAGTACAACAGCCACCCCTAGCCTCATAAACACATTGCCAAAAAGAAGTATCTAATTACGTTGAAGATCCACAAAACGCAAAACAGTCTGTCCAAATCTTATCACACCAGGCCGCAAGTAGCAACATAACACCGATTGGAGTATTGTCTAACCGAGATAGAGAAACAAGACCTAATTCTACAAGCAGTGAATTTAGAACCTAAAGAAACAACAAAACTGTGACAGATAAGTAAGTGACATATCAATGAATCAAACCCATACTAATCTGAAAGTGATTGATCTGAACATACTGTCTTCTATATGTTATTATTATTATTATTCACTCATTTACTAAGCTATAAATAAGCATTTATTTGTAATCTTATATTTTTCATTGCTGACATTAACTTATAGTTTTTGATAAATACTATCTCTTTTTTAAAAATAATATGGAAAATTTTCAAATATTAAGGGAACTTGAGAATTAAAATAATATAAACACGAAAGTATTTGAGGACGTAGAAACTACAAAAAAAAATTATGTTGTGAAGCAGCAACAAGAACTTATCTATTATTCAACAAAACATACGAAGCGTGGCAAAAAGTTTTAATGCATTTCTAGTGTTTTTGTGTTCTTTTGAGAACAGCTTTGATGTTATTGTCTTCACGGAAACATGGCAAATAACAGACGTAAATGATTTTAATATACAAGGGTATAAACAATATTACAATGAAGGATGCTATAACCAAAATGATAGTTGTTTAATTTATATTAAAAAAAACACAATTTGCACTGGAATGAGTTTTACCAGAATAAATATATCAGAAAATAATAACTCCTATGGTATAACTGCTAATATACAGATCCCCGAATTCACCTTGTGAAATGTTTGTCGATGATCTTTATAACTCCCTGAGGGATTTCAATTGTCGATATGAAATGTTAATTGGTGATATAAATATAAATATTTTAGAAGAGCCGTTAAATGAAAATAGCTCTAGATATCTCAATATTATGACCAAATATGGATATATCAAAATCCTGCATAGACCATATTTTTGTAAGAAACAATAACAACACAAGCGTATTTCCCTTTGTAATCCACACCTGTATCATCGATCATTTTCGGCAGGCTTAGTTACTGAAACTGATAGACAGCAAACTAAAATAAATTTAACAAAAACAATTGACACCGTAAATTATGTAGGACTTTTAAAACAAATATCAAATGAAAAATGGTTAAAAGTATATGAAACTGAAGATCCAGACACTACTGTTGAAGAATTATATACAATTGTGACAGACCTGGTAGATCGGTTTACGGTAACTAAGACAGTGATATGCGCTACCAAGAGGAAGGGGTGGGTTACATTGGGTATTATTAAATCAATTATAGAAAGAGATAAATTAAGTAGATTATTTGCTAAAAACCTCTTAATTTAGAATTAAGAAATATAGGTATATAAAGCGTATAGGAATAACGTGAATAATTTAATTAAACAAGCCAAACAAACTTACTATCAAAATAAAATTTATGAAGCTAAGGATTCCCTTAAAAGAAGTATCGGGGTTACAAAAAATAATAGATAACGAAATTATAATTCATAATATGGAAAACTCTACTATTTCTAACAATTTTAATAAGTTTTTACAAATATATCCTACGCGGACGATACTGATATTATCATTAGTGCTGAATCATGGGAAGAGGCAAAAAATACTACGGAAGAGATTATGATTAAAATATCAAAATGGCTATATATGAATTTGTTGCAACTCAATCTTGATAAAACTAATTTCCTAACATTTGCTGTATACAATTCGAA